>JALMQS010000860.1:0-307432 GCA_024734495.1 Forficula auricularia | reverse complement strand
TTTTGGGTGGTTAATTTTTGCCTTTCTAGCCTTCTAGTGACCCACAGATTATGTATACAAAATTTACAACTTTACTTGAAACATGTGCAACCAAAATTTGACATGATTTGGATTCAATGTACAGACAAAACCTTAATTTTATATATATAGATATAGTCTTTTCTTATAAACAATATTTATTTTATTTGTGAAACCTACCTAATAATTTATTTTTAATTTTATACAAATATTCAATGAGGACTTTGTTAATATTGTACATGTTAGCCTTTAACACACGAAATAGACTATCACGCCAAACTCATTAGTATCCACGATCAGTGATTTCTGTGAGAATCGGTAGGGTCCATTGATCCTGAGACTTTCGAATGAACAATATGAGTTTTTGATTGCTTTCCCCTTCTCTGTTGTTTACTGATAAGTTGAAGATATAGCAGATTTTGTAGCTAACGATAACTTAAACAAAATTAAAAAACACCTTATTTTTTTAACTTTTTATTAATTATAATATTAAGCATAGTTTATAATTAAATTGATAATTTTATCATTTTACCAGATTTGTACGAGGATTTCGGAGAATTTTCAAAATATGCAGCCATTTTTAAAAGTATAATAGCATATGATAAAACGGCAGAGAAAATTTGTCCCTGTGATTTTAACAAAGTTGCCCAACATCTTCGAAAATATATAATTTCTTATAAATCTTCACGATATGGTATGATTTATTTACAATTTATTTATTTTATTTTAATTTTTTTATTTTAAATCCGTAGACGGATCAAAAGTGTCCTTAATATACATAACAATACAAGTACAAAATAAATTTACAAAAATATAAGCTGATACGTTAATCATAATATAAACATACAAAAAATACAAAAATATAAGGTGATACATTTAGATTTTTTAATTTCTTAATTATAATGGGATTATTATTTTTAGCAAAATATTAAATTGATAAAAAATATCATTGGAAATCTCGGAGATGGAAGAGAAAGATTTTTCGTTTTCCGAATCAAAAGTAAAGTTGAGAAAACCTGCACTCGTCAAATTGGAATTCACCGCATTCAAGTGTACAAAAAATAGAATTCAAGGACAAGAATTATAAATTTTATTCTATATACATGAATATTTACTAAACAAATACTTAAAAAATTGTGAACATTTTTAATAATTGTTTATATTTTTCTCCAATATAACTATTAGCAATACGGTAACTAATCTATGACAATGTTTTTTTTTTTTTTTTTTTTTAAAAAAAAAAAAAAAAAAAAAAAAAAAAAAAAATATTACGTATTGCTACTTTGGCCTGAAAAAATTGATCGTTCAATGCTAAAAACACTATGTTATTTAGATGGAAAACTTGCATCGCTGTGCGGCACAGGTTAAAATTGAGATAGAGACTTGAAAATTGGGAGATATTTTTTATTTATTTATTTATTTCGAACCATATGAGCCTTGTCAGCGTAAAAATTCGAAAATATCCAAAATAAGGAATACCCACTCCAATATTTTTGGTTAACTGAGATAGCTAAGTGTCGGTCAAGCTTTATATAGACTCCATATACAGTCCAGTCTAGCTTGACCGACACGTAGCTCTCTCCCATCTAAATAGCTAAAAATCTGAGTGGGTTCTCATACTTGAGAACGATCGCAGAATAAGTCGATCGAAACCTAGTTGTATTGTATTATTTGTTCTTGATCAATAAATAATTATAATTAATTATGTGTGATTTAAACAAAATTTCAACCCTTAAAAAATATGAAATAAATGAGATCGAGGTATTAAGGCCTACAAAAATCATTATATAATAAACATAGTCAGCGCCGGTTCTAGATCCTCTAGCCCCCTTGGGCGAATTTTACGTTGGCCCCCTTGCAAGGATTGAGTATTTCGATAACTGTAGCTTTGTTCATTAATATAATAAAAAAGTTTGGTTTTGGCGCCCCTATACATTCGGCGTCCACCTTCGCCACCCCCAAAGACCAGGCCCTGGCCATATTAAAAAATATGTTTTCAAATATAATAATTATTTAATATTCATGAAATTTCGATGGTGGCCAGTTACAAATGAATTAAATACAATAATTTAGTAAATTATTATTTATTATTATTTATTCATTACACAGGTTTGGTCATCACTTGATGATCATCTTCAGTAGTGAATAATGTCCTTTATTTCATTAAAATCAACTGAGGGATGTAGAATATTCAAAAAATAAAGGAGGTTATTTATTACTGAAGATAGTCAACCAAAACAATAAAGTGATTAAAGATGAATAAATAATAATAATTTATTAAATTTTTGGATTTATATTATTTAATTTGTGAATAGCAGCCGTTGAAATTTGAAGTATATTAAATCCATGGTCTTTTGATTTTAGTTTTGGAAGAATAAATTAAATTAATTATTTTGTCAAAATGCCTGATGTGAACCTTTATCATTTAATCGTGTGTGGTCTAATTTTAATCCAACAAAAAAAGGAAGAAGATGAAATGGAAAAAATTTTAATTATCAAAAGGACCACCAAAATTTTATTAAAATGACATAAGTTGTAAACTTACATTATAGAGAAGCTTGATGAAACCGAAACGAACACAGGATTTCTTGCACTGTAAAATAAAACTAAGATTAGCAACTTGAAAGAAGAAGAAAAATGTTTTCAAAATATCCCATTTCGCATTTTTCTAGTTTGGCCTATGATGAAACTATTTAATTAGGAGTTAAAATATGTCAAAATGTTTGTATTTACAATCAACTGGTGTGGTCACGACACGACTTTCACATTAGTTTCTCTTTTATTTGAGAACCAAATTCAAATTTTAATTAAATTAATCACAAAAATAAAATATTTTTTCTAATTAATATATTAAATAATAATTAATATATCAAAGAGAGTTATTTGACCGCAAGGTTTTTAAATAAGATATACAGGGTGTCCCAAAAGCGAAGGATTAAACGTAAACACGAGATAGGTGAGTCCAGAATTGTCCAAAATAAAACAAAAATTTAAATAAAACTCTCTTAGTTTTCGAGTTATGGGCATTTTTTTGAAAACCGTGAAAATCGCTACCCTGCTCTAAATATTTGAATGCTGTGGCTACGAATTTTCATATTTTATAATTCTAATTTTTGTTACGGAATCCTGAATAATACTGCTATCGATCACAAAACAGAAAATAACTAAGAGTATTATACTTTTTGAGAAAAAATATTTTTGTAAGATTCATGTGTCAAAAAATTTTAATCAGCTAACTTTGACTCTTGATATCTTAAAAAAACTCTGTCAAACAATATGGCAAATTATCTAAAAAATTGACGCATTTGACCAAGATTTCAAAATGGTATATAAACATTCCACTTTTTTAAAAACAAAAAATAATATTTGCATTTTTATGCAAAGAAACTAATTTCAAAACACAATTCGTAATTGGCTAAAGAGTAGAATTTAATATGAAAACAGATATCAAATAATTTTAATTTTAATTTGTAATTTTAAATATTATTAGATATTGAATATAAAAACAATTATTATTTTGAACATTTACTTTAATTGAATAAAAATATTTTAATAAATTAAATTAGTTTTCATGTTAAATTCTACACTTCATTACTATATTTAATTATATTTTACTTGTTGTATTTTTGTGAAAATTTAATCTATATTCATAAAGATTTATTTATCCCTTTGCAAACAGTAATTTCTCTATATTAGGTAGTTAATAAAATGAAACCCAAAAAATGTTCAAGCTTATGTAGAAAGAGAGAGTGAGTAAAAGAGCGGGAGTGAAATTGATAGTGTATCAGAACAGGAGGGGATGCATTTAGAGGATTGAATGACAAGCTAAGAGAGAGAAGAGAGTCTGCAAGACAATCTTCGAGCCACCCTCCAGATAGCAGTCACTCACTCAGTGATGAATCGTTTTACGGTTCGTTGTCACCGTCATTTTCTCCCTTCAATGAAAGTCGGGGGAGAAAATTGCACTGAAATTAGGGACAAAAAACGACTTTCATTTATTGCAAGAATTTGCTTCAAAAACTTATACTTGAGGTATACATATATTATTCTTAGATAATAATTAGAGACCGGGTTCCTATGCAATTGCATATTTCGTTATGCCGCCACATACAACCCAGGAGATCAATTATCTATCCGAATCATGCATCTAGGATAATGTGGGTTAAATTTCATACTGCATATTTTTGCATATTTGAGTAAACTATAGTTATATATACCTATATAAAATTAAGGTTTGGTCTGTACATTGCTCCAAATCACGCCAAATTTTGGCTGCACACGTTTCAAGCAAAGTTATGAACGAAAACATCCTAAACAAAATTCCTGTCTGTATGTATGTATGTCTGTCTGTATGACTGTTTCAGTGGTTTCCGAAAAGTTGCTCACGATTCACGTAAAAACGGCTGAAGGTATTTTTATGAAATTTCATATTTACATCAGATGTCTTCTAACTTAAGTTTTTAGTTATGTAACGTTTTGATATTTTGAACCCATAAGGGGGTTTGGGGGGCGCACGAATGAAAATTATCAAATAACTCCTAAACTATTAACCCTATTTTTATAATAAACAAATTTGTAGGGGATGTGATTTTTGACTTTTGTTTAAAAAAATTTCCTCAAAAAACCTTCCAAAAAGGGGGAGGGTGAAAAAATGTAAATTCTTACCCTTGGAGCAAACTCAACCAAATTTTGTATACATAATCTCTGGGCTCCTCTAGAGAGCTAGAAATGCAAAAGCTAACCACCCAAAAGGGGGAGGGGGATCAAAAAATGTTACTATTTTTTATAAGTGATAAATATATAAGTGACAGATGAATTTAATAACATCTCAATATTCTTAAACATGGTTAAACGAAATGAAAACCAGTAGAGATTGTGGTGTTGGTGCAAGGTGAAACATCTTTAATAAAGATAAGAGTAAATAAATATTTTATTTAATATGGATTTACTATGAGTTAGTGATACTAGGTCACTTATTTCACATTAAAATTAAAAAAATTAAAAGATATAATTTTTTTTTCTTTTTTCAATATATATATTTCGGGCTATCAACCCATCTTCAGGAAATACAGAAAGTAACTAAACAGAAACATAAGTCAATGACCTTACAAACTTGCCTTTTACCCAAACAATCCTATGTAAATAAAGGTCAACCTGATATTCTTTCTGAACAATAGCTTAAGAGAAAGTGTCCTTTTAAAATAATTTTATAAATTCTGTCTCTCTGCTCAATAAACATATATATAGCCTGTTATTCAATAAGTTAAATTAGTTACTTTCTGTATTTCCTGAAGATGGGTTGATAGCTCGAAATATATATATTGAAAAAGAAAAAAAATTTTATATCTTTTAATTTTTTAATTTTAATGTGAAATAAGTGACCCAGTATCCTTAACTCATAGTAAATCCATATTAAATAAAATATTTATTTACTCTTATCTTTATAAATGAAAACGTTGAACGCATAGGTAAATTTGACCCAAACAAACAGAGAGACAAAATTACAAGTTGAATAAAACCGTGTAAATATTTTTTATAAGTCTAGGTTTTACAATTTTTATACTATAGCAAATATACCTATTTTTCAAGAAAAGTATACATATCGTCGCTGATCTTAAAAAAACCTCATAGGTCTGTAGGTTTTATAAGATCAGCGATGATTTATAAATGTTATGTTAAGTTCTGCTTTTTGATTTATTTATGAATTATTGTTACATTTAAGGGTTTTTTGTACGAGTAATTACGAGTATGTTATCTAATGGGGAGAGGGTACTGGCCGCGAAAATATTTTACTTTTAGGATTTTAAGGGGGCCGCGACTAATAAAAAGTTAAGAACTACTGCTTTACTTGATGCAAATAAACATCTTCTTTAAGTGCCATACTCGATTCAGAGCGTCGGCGATTACTGTGCAGAATATCCTTTCCACTGTAATTTTCCCAGAGAAATTTCTCACAGGGGTGCTTTCCCATTGCGTTCCCTTGAAGAGATCAGATTATAACCGGTGAAATATTTGCAGCGAGTCGGCTTGAACCCGCTCTAGCTTGATTAGAATGTATGTTCTATAATCATTGGGCCAACCTGACTTCCTTGAAATAAAACATATTTACATAGGATTAAATACGATAGGTTTAAAAGTGGAGTTATAAAACTGAGTTTCATGCTCTAGAGAAACCAAATTGAACAAATGAGGAACCACACAACTACGCGCTTAAATTGGATACTAATAGAACAAATGCATTCGCCAATTCGTTTATCACTATGAGTTCTAGAGAATGGAACTCTCTTCTCCTGTCCGTCTTTCCACCTACATATAACCTTCAGTCTTTCAAGACCCTCATTCACAGACACCTTCAGCTTAGACCCAATCTCTGAAATCTCTTCTTATTTTCATGATACAAGGGTCCACCGCGATTACAGAGATTGTACCTTCTTAGTGCAACTTCTGTATCAATATCAATATTATTATACAAAATAAAAAATGTTTATATTCGGGATATAAATGTGTGTCTCTATTTGCATCATGATTTCTTTTTATGAATCACCTACCTAATTTGATAATCTCGGAAAAACAATATTTTTTCAATTAAATATATAGCAATTAGAAGAGATTGTGGTGTTGGTGCAAGGTGAAACATCTTTAATCAAGATAAGAGTAAATAAATATTATATTTAATATTGATTTACTATGAGTTAAGGATACTAGGTCACTTATTTCACATTAAATAGATAGCTTAGTAGTTTTTAGTAAAAAACCTAAAGTTTGGTTGTAATTTCGAGTCTTATGATGGTAGGTATAGATATTTTGATTTCGGGCAAAATCTCTAATTATACCTTGTAAAAATTACTTATCTTTATTTTATAAGTTAAAATGTTGTGACAAACGGATAGACAGGCAGACCTCGTGGCAAGGTTTTTGTCTTACGTTTGTACCTATCCCTAAAAAAGTAATATAACTCAATGACTATGATTTGAAAAATTAAATGGAATTATCTGAACAAATGCAAGGAAAATAACTATAATTTTTTTTAGACTCTATAAATATGATAGATCACTTGACGTGTGAATGCATTAATTCAGTTGATGGCCCTGGGTCACAAATTGAAACACGCAATTCTAGAACACACGCAATGTAAACAAACATTCTCCAGAATGTGGCTTACGAAGAATAAATATTAAATAATCATTATAATAAAATATAACAGAAACGATTTAATAATTCAATTCCCAATGACCTAAGATTTTATTAAGATAATCACATTATTTTAAGTAGAAAAATCATAAGATGGTGTCATCTATTAAATCCGATGGAATGGAATATTTTTAATTATAGGTCAGAGGGGTTGTTTTTCACGTCTGGAATCGAACCCGGAGTGACAGTGTAATCCGGCCATCTGAGCTTCACCTGTGAGGTGCAAACCTCTCTGACAAATGTAAACGCGTTAAATATTTTACTCAAAGATTGTTATCTTAATTTGTAAAAATTCGCGATCTAGTGATTCTAAATTCAAACATCTTTGATTAAAATATTTATCGCGTTTAGATATGTCAGAAGTTCGCACCTCACAGGTGAGCCAGATGGCACGGATTGTTGTTACTGGCACTCGGGTTCGATTCCAGAGGGAGTGAAAACCAACCCTTCTGACATATAATTAAAAATAATCCATTCCATCGGATTTAATAGATGACACCATCTTATGATTTTCTAAGAAAATTTAAATCTATTGCCATCGGCAAATTGAAATCTTTCATATTTTAATTTTATTTACAAAAATTTCACTCTGATATCCCAGTGCTAAAATACTAAATTTTTGTATTAATTTTTTTGACTTTTCGTCCTTAAATTCGAAAAACTTATAATCACGGATTTTCCTTAAGTACAATTGATTTGAAATGAACTTATACGATATGATAGATCGTTAAGAAATGAAAATGAATCATAATCTTTCTAGTATACAGAAAAACCTCTTCTATTTGTAGCGCAAAAATTTAAGAATTTATTAAAAAAATTGTTTAGTTATTTTGAGAAGAAACTATATTTGAATTTTTATTTAGAAATTTGAAAAAAAAAGGCTAAAATTTTCTAATTTACCCTAATGACCCTAAAAATACTAAAAACGATATAATCACTTTATTTTAAGAAGATACTATTTAAAATAACAGTAAATATCATCATAAATTGTTCTATTATAAATTATACATTTCAATTTTAAACAAAAAAAAAACACAGGCTGACAAATCAAATCCCCATTTTAAGCAAAAAAGTAAAAAAAGATGATATATATATAAAATATATACTACCTTGATCAAAAAGTTTCAGGAATTTATTCAGAAAATCCAAAATACAAATTTATTCATCAAAATCGATATTGTCCCATTCGAAGTACTCCCCATCGACTACAGCGCACTTATGCACAGCGCTTGATTCAATCCTCGAAACATTTTTTAAACTCTGTTTTCGGTAGGGACTATCAGGGACGTTTCTGATTTTTACAATTTTAAAAAATGAAATCGTCTTTGCATCAACGAGTTTGTATTAAATTTTGAGATAAAAACTGTTCGAAAATATTGAAGAACTGTTATTCTATCGAAAACAAACTTTTATGTGTGGGCCAAATTTTCGTGAGTCTGTCGAGAATGACGAACTCAGTCCACAACGAAAACCGACGAAAACCTCGATAAAATGAAAGAAATGATGGCCGAAAACTGTAAATTGACCATTGGAGAGATGGTAGAGAACTTGAACATCGCTTATGAATTCGTTCAAGACATTTTGTTTAATGATTTGGCTTTGAGACGTCAAAAAAGACCGGATTTGTGGGAATCACGTAACGCCCGGTCGAACAATGCCATCGTTATCCGCAACTTTTTGACCAAGAACGGAACGAATACCATCCAACAGCCACCGAATTCGACTGATTTGGCTCCCTGCGACTTCTTCCTGTTCAGTCGACTCAAAAAATCGCTCCGGGGAACTCGTTTTAGCAGCCAAGTGGAGATAATGAAAAAATCGAAGACGGCTCTGATGACCAAACCGAAAACCGAATATAAAAAATGTTTTGAGGATTGGATCAAGCGCTGGCATGAGTGCGTTGCAGTCGATGAGGAGTACTTTGAAGGAGACAATATCGATTTTGATTAATAAATTTGTATTTTTGATTTTCAGAATAAATTCCTTATACTTTTTGATCAAGAGGGTATTCAGAGTTGTTGCTTCAATATATAATCTTTTTCAAAAAATATATTTTTCAATTCTAAACAATCTATTTTAGGATTTTTTACATCTAAGTACGAAAAAAATAAAAAATAAAAGTCCGACCCTTAGAAATCACGAGCTAAAAATAAAATTATAATTATAGTATTAATTAATTCTCTGTGATGATGTTAAAGAAGGAAAAAAGGCCAATTTAGTATTTAATTTATCCAGCCATGAAAAATTTATTAGGACCAAAATATTAGACTACTTTGACGAATGCATTTTCCCCCTTTTTGTTTTTTGTTTTATGTGAAATAAGACATTTAAGAGTGAAGTCAGTCGAATGTGATAAGGGTTGTTTTGACCCTTGAGCATTGTCCCTATCCTTTCCAGCCCTCTGTAAGGGATATTACTTGTAATTGTGAAAATAATACTAGAAAAGGGTGGATGATGAAAGCAGAAGGTAGGAGAAGTGGAAGTCGGAAGTGGTGGGGAGCTCCTTTGATCTTTTCTCCGTTTCAAAAACAAAACACCGGCATTCTCATGTTAATTATTGTCAATGACATTTCCGCTATATTCCTATCTAACTCATCTCTGTTGTTTTTCCAATAAAAGGGAAACTAAAGTACTTATTGAATGATTTTTCAGATACTTTTTGAGTAGTTAGGTACTTTTGGGAATACCCCCTCACTCAAAAAGGCAAATTTGAGCAAAACACATGATTTTCAAATATTTTCCAGCCCTTAGTTGATTATATTAGATACTAATAAAAAAAAGGCACTCGTTTATCTCTATGACTTTTTCAGTTTGGATCTCTCTTCCAGCCTTTGTCCTTCCTATGACACACAATCTTCAAACTATCAAGACACCTGTAACTTTGATTCTAACTTATGAAATATCTTCTTCTCTGATGCAAAGATCGATTCTGAATTAAGGGTTTTACACCTGCTCATATCAATTTTACTAAAGAAAAATAAAAGAATAAAAAGTTTTGGAAGTATCTTAAAATAAAAAGTATTGAAAAATTAACGTTATTTCTCCATAATTTACCATTTGTTAAAATTAATTATTAATTAATTGGGGAAAGTATCCATATTTTTGGTGGCTAAAATTAGTTTATAGAGAGATGTCATCATCTTTCTTAAAATATGTGATTCTTATTTTAGGACCAGGGGATATTTTTCCCCTGCATAAATAACTAACTTGTGAGTCTAAAACATACATATTATGTCACCATTCAGTCATTTTTGGCTCTAAACCAAGGCCTAGCTATCTAAGGGGTTTTAGCTATACACCCATACTATTGTAGCTAGTAAGTACATATTAGTAAAATTATAAAAGGGAGAATTAAATTATTTTTAAAGGAATTGGGAAAAGAGATGTCAGAAATAGCCCCGAAGCGTGTCAACCCAGATTCTTAAGAGTTTCGGGCATTTTTCACATTATACAAAATACTAATTTATCCCTCTCGAATAAGCCATGTTGAGAAATATTGTAAGCTTTGGACTTAATTTAGAAAATACTAAAAGAAGACGATAATACTAATAAAAGACTAGCTGATGATGTTCTTATACTTAAAATACGCCGGATTCAAAGGAATTTGTTTGTCATCTTGTCCGTGCTAATAAGTTCTAGTGAATAGAACTATCTTCCCGGTTTCATCTATAAATAAATTTGAATCTATACGAGGTTAATTCTCTTGTGCATGAAAAATTTTGTTTAAGGGGAACTTTTTAAATATTATAATATTGGTGTTCACAAGTTTTATTATTACTAATCGAAATCTCTGACCACTTTGTTTCAACGTTTGCATTTTCTCACAGTCTAGAAGACCTAAGTCTTCATTTTGGTCAAATATGGATCAAATCTATGGAGATAATACTCCAATTGTTCTATAGTAACTCTAAATGTTATTCAGAAATTATTAGGCGATTTGAACATTACCGACTCCCTTGTTTTGCAGGCAAATTTGTAAAAGATATTACTCATGACATGTGTTCGGATGAATTAAAGTCAATAACTTCCGCAAAAGCACCTGAATTTCCAACATCCTTTCGCTCTAAAATTGGAGAGGTACCAACCAATTAGTCAATACGTTTCTTTATGATTTCTAGTGTCTGACCTGCTTCCTCTTTACCAAACTTTCGTCTCAATCGATTCCCCTGAACACAGTCATGACTTATAGGTGTAGCAATTTCTGGGCGAACGCCTACTTGCATCGTAATGATACGCGTACCATAAAAATTATGTTAACTACAAGTATGATAATTTTTTATTCAAACGAAACCTAGTCTTCTAATGATTTAAACAAAATTTTTTTGATATTCATCATCAAAATTCTCAAAGCATTTAAATGGTAATTATTTTTCTTAATCCCATAATTTCTTGAAGAAATAAAAAAAAGTAGTTTCTGTTTATTTTCAAAGTCAGCTTCTAAAAATTCGATTTCAAAATGGTATATTACAGTATTATTTGTATAATTTATTTTTTTATGCTTTAGCTCCTTCGTATTAATAATAGAAAATTTTGAAATGGATAAATGAAATTTAATAAATGTTCATGTTGAATTATTTATTATTGTAAGTTAATAGTTTCTCCATTGTTTGGCTCATCGAGACCTATTTTTGTTTATAAATTTCTTTTGGTTGAACAATACATTTCACTGGGAAATCACAGATAACATATCAAAATAGAACAGTTTTTATCCATTCATGAACGGACCAGTTCTAAAAAGAATACATTCGACGAGAGACAGTCCAAGAGTTAAAAAGTGGTTAAATATTTAAAAATAGTGTCTCCATGTCAAATCACATCCCCAAGGGACGATCCACCATGATCGACTCGAGTATTATTTGTTTTTATTAATCAAACAAAAATAATATACTTATTTACCATATCATAGTTCAGATAAATATAGAGCAATAGCGATATATATCATGATTGAAATTGTTTGATATTAAATTAATTTGCAAGTTCAATATCAATTGCAGAAGAGCAAATATGTTTTACTCACTTAGTACAAATTGGAAACTTAATCTAGGTTCTAGTTTGTTATTAATGACTGTTTGACAATTAGTTTAAAGCTAGGAATGCCTTTGTTGTCGTTTGACATTCAAAATAGACAGACAGATAATAAATATCCTATTTGGTTTCTTCATCTAAAATTAGAAAATTAATTAGAAAATTTCAATTTCCTAACTTGTAGAATATTTGTATTTGAAAAGTAAAAAAATGATGTAAGCGTATTTTCAGATAATTTCATCGTATGGATTCAATCGAAAATTATCATTTTCTTTTATGCTTATTCGTAATTAGAAATGTCTGAAACTTGAAGTAAAAGATTTTTCAAGTAGGTATTATTTTTTGATCTACCTTAATTCCAAATACCCATAACAACAGAAGGTCACATAAGGTCCTTTCAGGTGTCTGTTTGAAATTTTTTTATATAAAAACTATTTAAATATTAGGCTATCTTTTATCAAAAATTACAGATGAACAATGGCGATAATCGGAAAAAATAGTCGAATTATACATTATCTGAGGAGTGAAGACAAGACACATGGATATATTACATAATACATATATATGCTGGGTATGGAAAACAGAAGGGGAGACAGAAGCTTTTAATTTATTTTTTTACAAACTACAAACAATTTCTCTATGCATATTCATGCACAAGTATATCTTGTATTCCAATAACTCGAAGTCCTGAGTATGTTATGAATAGAAATCGAAACGTTTATTTTTATAGAACATTCACTTTATTTCATTTATTTATTTATTTCTATTTTATTATTATTTTTATTTATTTGTTTGTAACGAAATTTTCTCTGGAGAGAGACGGACTGGTAGAAATTTTAATTGAAGGTAATGGAAGACAGCCCAGAGGTAGTGAGGAAAGAAAAAATTAACACATATCAAATAAGGTGTAATTTATTGGAGTCCTTCCTCCTTTACTTTCAAACCGACGTTTCGGAGGATTCTTCCCTCCTTCTTCAGGGTTTCAAATGGTCAATGAATGAAACAAATAAAATGTTTCCTTCTTCTCTCCACAGTAGTGTTCAAAACTTTCTTCTTTTTAGCAAAGGCATCGAAAAACAGTTTTTTTTCCTTCTAAGAAAAGGAGGCTGCCTTCCATTACCTTCAATTAATTATTTTTGTTTATTTTTTTTAATTGGATCGAATGCAAGAAGGGGCTCACCAAGAAGATACCCTAGTAGCACGATGTTTCAAACTATAAAGTAACTACATAGCACCTATATAGATTTCGGGAATCTAAATAGACACTATACACTTGGTTACTATAGTGTGAAACATTGTGCTACTAGGGTACAGTCCTTATATAAATCTCGAAAGATATTCATTATCAAAGAGAAGAAGAAATTTTGATCAAGCGAAAGGGTGGAGACTTAGGTGTCTGTGCACCTGGGTCTTGAAGGTTTGAAGATTTTAAGGGTCGGGAAAGAAGGATGCCGGGGAGAGTTCATTAGAATCATGGGAACAAACGTTTTGTGATGAAAAATTAATGTGTTTAAGAATCAAATAAATGAAAAAAGAGAATATTTCGTATGATAATATCAGATAATTGAGTTGAAGAATAAGTCGCGGAAGAAGTCGCAAATATAGTGACGAAACGTCGTTGTTTTTCAATATAAAATTCTGAATTCAATTTATTTATCCAATTTCCTAAAATCTTATTAATTAATTTAAAAATATTTTTTTAGTATCTGTTGAGGTAATTACAAATACTATTTAAAAATTACAAAACCCATTCAATCTCATATTATTAAATGAGCAATTCTTGTATATAGATATAGAACCGGTTCTCAAAAACGGCTCTAACGATTTCGTTACAAATTGGGGGACTTATCAAGTCTCATGAGTTATTAGTCGTGTATAGATTATAATCCGATTGAAATAAAGGAAGGGGGTGTAAATTAGTCATGTCGCAAAATAAATATTTTAATCCTTCATATCTCGTATTCGGTATTTGAAACTTAATCTATCTAGAGGCTACATGAACTACCAAAAGATTTTGGCTAAAATAAAAGAACCGGAAGTTGATGTTTACGTACGAAAGAATGTACACCCATCCCTGCGTTTTGCAACCATAAATCTCAGAGCTACGAAATTCGATATAATTTGTAGACCTTCACCCATTAGAAAGTACATATATCAAATAGAAAAAATTTTCACTTTTGTCGGGCATAGATTCCACGCACACATTTTTTAAAATTTTACTTCTGTTTCCGAATAAAAATTGACATTTTTATTAGATTTTTAAATTAGAAATAATATTAATATATACTTTTAACTGAACCAAAAAGTTACAGAGCATCGCTCCGTGTTCCGGGGACTTTTAATTATTTGTTAAAAACCCTTGCGGCACATTTGACAATCTCTCAGGGCACCCTTGTGTGCCGCAGCACACAAGTTGAGAAACAATGTATTAGCGATTATTTATGCTTTGTTACTTTGTCTCTGAGCCTGAAAACCTTAATAGCCCTTTAGTGATATACATATTACCTAAAATAATTTCATGAATAGAGCATAGTTTTCGTCCCCCTCAGGCTTTTTATAAATTATTATTTTAAAGTATGATGAAAAAACATTTCATTTTGCATAAAGCCTAATTCAGTTTTAATTAAAATTCATTTACAGCTCTTGCGATGTAAACATATGCATACTAATCTAATGATAATGAGACTCTCGTCTTTTGATATCTCTCTATTCGGAGGCTTTTTTTTATGAAGGCTATTTTATGCTCAGGATATAGATATAGAGAAGGCCAGTTGCGAATGGGCTGCCTCCGTTGTGAGGGTGGAATTCATATTTGGAGGGCCCGGGGCGAAGAGGCAGCGGACCGCACCATGGCACACCCAGGCACCCTCAGGGCCGTTCAAAGCCAGGTTGCTCGCTTCATACGCTTCTCTTGTCAAAGATGGACACCTAATTAGCCACTTTTATGCCATTACCAATTACCTTTGAGTTTATTATTTCAGCTATTCATTTTTTTTTTTTTTTTTATTATAGAAAAATGCCAAAAAGAAAGTAGATATCATTTTTAGAATCATTAAGAAACTCTCTTTTTTAATTTAGTTAATTTTAATAAAATTATTATTATCATTCTAAGCAGAATTTTTCTTTTGGTGAGAATTTAGGTCTCAGGTGGTTCGGATATATTGTATCTGAAGAGCATCCAGGGCTAATTATTCGGCACGTCCGGGAGGCTTGAGAATATAGTATTAAATTAATTGAAAAAAATGAATTTTTTGTCTCTTTGTGTTGAAAAATGTCTGGAACGTGTATGACCATGATTTTTCCTATTTGTGTCTGGATTCAAATAACCACGATAATTTAAAAACGATCCAGTCGTGAGTTCGTTCTTGTGCTCAAATGTTTGTATTTCCAATAAAGAGGACTGATTAGATTTTGGGCTTTCTAGCTTCAAATCTTCCGGTTTAAAAATGCAATAATATTAATAAAATATCAATTTTCATTGACTTTTCAAAACCCTGAAGAAGGAGGGAATAGCCTCCGAAACGTCGGTTTTATGAATAAAAAGATAGTGTAAATTATCTTCTTTTTTAGACTGCCTCATCGATATCCACTTAATTCACTTATCAGTCCGTCTCCAAAAATTACTCCAATCTTATTTTTGAAAATATTTAGTGTATCATTCTATAGAAAATAAACTGCAACGTTTGAAATATTAATATATCCTAATTCCTTTATTATTAATCAGATATCACTGGCTATGCGAAGTCAATGTTGACTTAAAATCAAAAATAGCCATCGATTCTCATCTAATACTTGAGGAATAAGCATTCTACATTGAATTTCCGAAGTTTCGATTATTATTGGTATCTAACCAGTGCTGAAGACATAGAGGAATCGACTTAAAATCAAAAATACTAAATTCTTTTTTACTTTATCATACAAGGAAGGTATGGTCAAGTATTGTAATCGTGCATAAAAAAATGTTGTTTTTTTTGGCTACCTTTTTTCGAAATATCTCAAAAACAATTTTGATTAAAAAAATTGGACGAAGCCATGGCATTTCGGTCTACAAAAAAGCTCTAATAAGTGAACATCGAAAAAATTATATTTTTTGAGACAATTTAATTCATACACTAAAAGTCCCATAAGCAACGGTGTTTTTGTCACTATGACAGCGAAAAAGTTTACCCTAACTTTTCCAGCGACAAAATTGAACCTAGCTTTATTTTTTCAATTATGTTTTATTTATTAATTGGTTTTTTAATTTTAAAACCCACTAATAGGTTAAAGCAAATATTATTATATTATATTAAAATTATAAATTTTTTGTTTGTTTTTAATTAACAGGTGTCTAAATCATAACAAAACAGGTGTGTTTACAAATAAAGTGGTTCAAGTGGCTTTTTTTTATATAGCTTGGAAACAAATCTTATTTAATTTTATGTTTTTATTTCAGATCCTATACGATTATTTTTTTATTTTTATTTTCCTATTTATTTTTTTATCAAGTTGTTTATAAGAATTGTATTTTTAACAATTGTACTTTTCCTCTAAATTAAATAAACTAATTTATGTCTTAATTTTGTTAATTTTGTGATTTACGTATTGATTCATTAAATTGTCTTACCGAATTACACTCAAGCTTTTTTTTTGGGTCGAAGTAAACTTGACATTTTAATGAGAAGTTTACTTCGGCAAAAAAAAGCTCTCGTGTAATTATAAGTGATAATGACTGTTTTGTCAAACTGTCTGTTATTCTGTGTCTGTGCGTTATCAAATTTTGTGGACGACCTAGCTCAAAAACTAATGTGAATATCAAAACCAAATTTCACACGTAGTTTTGGTGCATTGAGATTAAGAGGTGATTGTATTTTGGTGCATATCGAGACAAAATTAAGGGGGCGAGGGGGTGGGTTACAATTTAAAATTATAATATTTTCAAACTAAAAAAAAAAAAAAAAAACAAGAAAAATGAAATATACTATAAAATGAACCTATATAAACCAAAATATTTTTTTTCTGGCGCCAAAATTAGGGGGGGGGGGTGAAAAATAAAAATCTAGGCCATTTGAGCAAACTCAACCAAATTTTGTGTACATAATCAGTGGGCCCCCAGAACACTAAAAATGCAAAAACTAAGCACCCAGAATGGGGGGGGGGTTGTACGGTCAAAAAATTAAAATCTAGGCCCTTGTACCAAACTCAACCATAAGTGTGTATGGTAAAGTCAAGTGGATGGCCACATCAGAACGTGTCAATTTATCAGGTCAACAACTCAGCCACCAGGGTTGTTTACCAAAAAGAATTTCTTTATTTTAGCAATAAAACGGATGTAAAACTAAATAAAGCAAATACATATCATTTTCAAAAACTGTCATACAATAATTACAAACCTTTTATAGAATTTTTAAATATGCCTAAAATATTTTTTTGTATTTTCTTGACGAAATGAAAAATGAATTGACATCGATATTATTCCTTTATTATTTCTAACATTTTTTGATGCTGTGAAACTTACATTTTCATATTCCTTCATTCATACTTTAAAAATTTTATGTTATATTCTAGAAACTCGAGAAGATATTTTTATTTTTCAATGAATGATCGCAGGCTACAAAACTCGTCTTCATTTGAAGATATTTTTGTTTTTGTCCTTGCTGCGTTGACGGTGTTGAATTTTATCACCTTTTTATTTGTTTGTAAATAGATTTTATCTTTTAGTCCCTCTTGGCTTTTTGTTATCGAGTTTAGAACTAGATGACTAGTTTATTTATATAGACTATCTAGCATTTCTTTCAACCACCTGCTCTCCCAGCGGAAGGAAATGCAAGATGATAGTCAAAAGGAGAAGAGAAGAGGAACGTTTAGGGGGTGAAGACCACCCTTTCGAGCCAAGCAATTTATTAAAAGTCACTTTTTTACTCTCTTCCACCCCCAAACCGTGAGAGAGTGGTGTGGATATATTATTAAATCCGTGAAGGGTAGCACAAAAGAAGTCATTTTCATTTAACCCCCGGAGAATGAGCGATAGGGGGTGCAATGGAACGAGGGGTGGTTTGCAATTGCTTGACCCCTCTCCCTCTTTCTTCATTAATTATGTATTTTTTACGAGGTCAAAATCTAAACATTTACTTAAAGACTAATTGATGAAGAGGATCAAACGGAGGCTTTGCGACTTCTCTACTCATTTGGGAATTTCAGGGCAAATACTTCAAAAAAAAAAAAAAACTCCGCAAGGGAATGAACATTAGTTCTCAAAAAATCAATAAAATGAATTTGGGTCGACGTAACAGGAAATGGATATTGGGACGTATCAAAAAGAATTTTTTATATAACGGAAGTATTGAGATTTTTTTATTTTTGATTCAGATAGACAAGCCAATAACAGAATTCTGACTAAATCCAAGTTGAAAGCTTTGCTTTTACTTGCGAAGTTGATTATTTGCCACTCACTCTCTCTGTACACTTTACGATATTGATTCTGATCAGCTTTTTTTTTATCAAATTTAAGAAGAAAGGTTCAAAGAGAATCGGACTCGGATATAACCAGGTTGTCAAAAGTGAATAGAAAACGCTTTAAGGGATATTTTCTTCTATAATTTGAAATGAAAATTTCAAGAAAATAATGTTTAAATGATTTAGTAAACTTTTAAAACTGTTTGCTTTGTATTTTATTCGGTGTTATTTTATTTCTTTATTTTATTTTCAATAGAATAAGTCTAAAAAGATTCCACAAATAACAGAAAAAAATTCAAAAAATAAACTGATGTGGCCATCCACATGACTACCATATACGCTTGGCCCCTCTCTTATATTTAATATTTAATATAATCATTTATAATCATGTAAGGGGGAGAGGGATAAAAAATGAAAATCTAGGCCCTTGGACCCAACTGTTAGTCTTTTGAGGGCCAACTGAATATGTATACAAAATTTGGTTGAGGGTCCAAGGGCCTAGATTTTTATTTTTTGACCCCCCCCCCCCCCAATTTTGGCCCCAGGAAAATATAATAATTTTATATTTCAATTTTCTTGTTTTTTACTTTTTTAGTTTGAAAATCTTACAATTTTATATTCTAACCCCCCCCCCTAATTTCAGGTCCGATTACAACCAAAATATAATCAGCTCTTAATCTCAATGCACCAAAAGTACAACTGAAATTTCGTTTTGATATCCACAGTTTTCGAGCTAGTGCGTCCACAAAAATTTGGTAACGTACTAACGTAGGTACTAACAGACATTTTGACAAAACAGTTAATTTCTCAAAAAATACCATTTTTTCTATGTTCACTTATTAGGGCTTTTTTGTAGACCAAAATGCCATGGTTTCGCCCAATTTTTGTAATTAAAATAGTTTCACCCCTTTTTAAAATATTTCAAAAAAAAAACGAAAGAAAAAACTTTTTTCATGTACGATTACAATTCTTGACCATACCCTGCCTGCATGGTAAAGTAAAAATATATTATAAAAACAAATTTATTATTATTATGTTGATTTCAGGCACCTAACATAACAACACAACCCAACAAAAAATAAAAAAAATCATGTCGCCTTGGTTTTTAGGCCTTTTCCCTGGGCACTGATTCTAAAAATTTCATTGGATGGACCGCATCAGTTTTTGAGCTATTTTCTTCTAGGTATAATTTGAAACGAAAAAGGGGGAGATGGTAAAGTCATTAAGATATAGATAGCCACATATTTTAATAGAGTTTTATATAGTTATCTTAAATTTAGACTTTTCACATCTTCGAGAATCTATCCTAAATTATTACACTTGTTGTCTAAATTGTTTGACCTTTCCCTGAAAAAAATTGTCAAAGTGATTTCAAAAATAGCACTAGTTTTTTTCTAACAGCTCTAAGTTTGTGAGATATACAAGTATTTGCTCACATCTTCAAAAAGGCGATTTTTGCCTATATTTAAGGCGTATTGTTTCAGAACAGAAATATTTAAAATCCAAATATTTGGTTTCATTAAATGAAAAAAAAGGTTCATATTTTATTTCCAATTTCCAGTTATAGTTTGTTTTCAGTTGATAAAACTAAATACTATTTTGATTGGTGTTCTGAAACAATATATAAATATAGAAAAAATGGCTATTTTCGTTGATAGAATGAAATTAGTCTTCTTTTTGAATCATTTTGTCAAAATATATCCAGCAACAGATCTAATATTTTAGGCAACATAATGTGTGATGGCCAGTGTAATAATTAAGATAGATTCTGGAATAGTTGAAAAGACTAAATTGAAGATTATTATATCAAACTCCTATTAAAATATAGTGATGTGGTATGTGGCTAGTTTTATAACTCTATCATACCCTTGTCCCTCTAGTACATTTTATATTTACGATTTTTTTCTATTATACGCGTGATTGTAATTTTCCAGAAAAAATTGTCTTTCAAACTTTCTCAAAAAGGGTTAAAACTATAATAATTTGATGGAAAAAATCCAAAAGAAGAAAACATACTAGAATGGTTTTCTAAACTTAACGACAAGTCATTGTTTTGAGATGCTTTTTTCTAAAATATATATTGAACCATAATAGTAAATCCACGAATTGTTTCTGATACATGAGACACTCCGCTTACCCTTTCCTCCAACTTAATCTATGAAATTTTGAAAGGATTAACAGATCCAAAAATTAGTATATAAGAAACTCAGTCCATAATGTTCCAGAACCAGAGTATGGAACTGTCCATCTTGGATCTGTCGCCTAGGTGCTTGCATCACGGATTAAGAAACCGAGAATACATGGTGTAACGGAGAAGAATTATTTTAAGTTTCTTGATTGATAGTTGAAAAGGTAAAATTTGACAAATATCAAGAAGTATTCAAATAATTTTCATACAAGAATCACATGTTAAAGGAACAAGTTGCAATTTTGATGGACTTGGCATTTTTGTAAGAATCGTTGGTCATTTTTTCTTGTAACCTCTAAACTAAACAATTTTCTATGACCCAGTGTTACGACAACATTTTGAGTTTTGGTTGCAACCCTTCTTGACCAGAGAAAGGTTGACGATTTGTCGATTTATCTCGAAGAAGGTCTCCGCAGAAAGGTCTTGGTAACGCGCCCAAGCGATTCGACCTGTTTCAGTCCTGATGCTGATTTGATGGTAATTGAAGTAGGAGAGATGTATTTAAAGAAAAGAGTATTATTTAATATTGGTTTTTTTATTAGTTATTTATAAATTTACATTTCTCCATGCTGATGGCTGGAGAGCTTAAAACTCGTCTCTCAACTCCAATTGACAACTGACCACCCCAACTGGGTTTCAGCTTAGAACTGCTAACTCTCTGACTAACTCAAACCTGCCTGAAGAGTCGAAATTTTAAAATTACTTCTCTAAAATTCTTAATTAGCGGGGCGTATCTTAAAATCATTGAGCCCTCCCATTTCTAGAAATTTCCCACGCAAAAATGACTTTTACAATCGACATGTGTTAAGAGCCATTTGACATTTACTCCCAGGAAGTTGTAAAATCCCTTACCCATTGTCAAATGGTCACATTCGAGGATCAAAAGGGGAAGCCGGCTGCCAAAATATTACCCTTAAGAATAATTATATTTATATTTAAGGAAAAAATTCTCGACGGCACAACACAGAGAGCGTTTTTAGTTTACTACGGTTTCGAGTAATTACAACATACAAAGGTATATTTTTAAATAAAGAAAAAGATTCAGCTTCTATCATCGTGTTTGGTCAATTAATGACCTCACTCAATATCACTTGGGAATCATTAAATAATATCAGGTAATCAATAATGTTCTAATATTTAAATAAGTATATACCTTTTAAATATATGTACTTAATATATACCTATCTACATTTTAATTTCTTTCATTTAACCCTTCGGATTGTTTAATCATGCAAATTTGTAGACATTCAAGTTCGCTGAATGAGTTGGCAAAATATTAAAACGCCGACCAGACAAAAGAAACTTAAGGTGAATACAAAAGTAAAGAAAAGTTTACTTAACAGACGTAGAATGCAGGGGATTTTTTTCTAAAACAAAAGCTACATTTAGAATATTCTATTTGATTACTTTATTTTATCACATAAAAATCTCTATTCATTTTTCGAACGGAGTTTCATTCACAATAGAATAATTTCATTAATTCAAGATTAAAAAAAAATAAAATAATAATAATATCGAATCTTTTTTGAGATCATTTATTTTGGTATTTTTAATTAATTTAAAAAAGAAATGTAGTATTATTTTTTCAAATTAAAATAAATCTTTTTTTACCCTTTAGATATATTTCACAAGTGTATTAATTTTGCGGGAAAAGCTGGGTAGTGAAAGTTTCCCAGGGCATTACAATAGAAAGAAATTCTAAGCAAGATTGAAAAGAATAAATTATTTTCAGCAGACTTATAAAACGTTTTACCCTGCCATTATATTAAAATAATACCAAAATTGTAGATAATAGTCAAAAATTTGATATAACTTTTTCAGCTCTCCTTTACCATGGAGATTCAAGCGGCTGCTTGAGCTGCTTAACCCAAGAACAGCCCCTAGATAAATAGATATTTTTGAAAACTTAACTGCAAAACAGTCAAAAATTAATCCATTCCTAGAGGTTCCTATGATTCGTCTATACTCAAATTCATGTAAATAGTTGAAGCTTTGGCTTTTAATTAAATGTTAAGTGAATGTTAAGAAAAAGATTTGATTAAATAGTGTTTTACCTTAGTAATATCAGAAAAATTATTTGTCAAAAACAACATAAGTTTCATAGAATGTAAATCTTTGACTAAGATCTATCGAATACCTTAAGAACTAGACAGGCTTCTGAATGTCTCCTGGATTTACCTTACTAAAATCTTAATTTTTGAGTAAATTATAGGGAATTTGAAGAGTTAAAAACTTTTAGAAATAGAGCCCTATTTTTGTTGTTGTTTTTTTAGAATTTTTTTCAAATCATATTTATTTATAGGCGTTTGGAAAATCTATATATTTATATAAAATTAAGGTTTTGTCTGTACCTTGGTCCAAATCACGCTAAATTTTGCTTGCCCATGTTTCAAGCAAAATTATGAACGAAAACACCCTCAACGAAATTCCTGTCTGTCTGTCTGTCTGTTTCCGTGGGTTCCGCGAAAATTTGCTCATGATTCACGCAAAAATGGCTAAAGTGATTATTATGAAATTTCATATTTGGATCAGATGTCTTCGAATTTACGTTTATTGCTATATAACGTTTTGAAATTTTGACCCCAAAAGGGGGTTATGGGGGTGGGCACTAATGTAAATTATCAAATAACTCCTAAACTATTAACTCTACGGGGGGCGCGGGTGGGGTGTGGGGGTTCAGTGGGCGTAGCCCCCTGGCTAGCAAGAGGTCCGCCGAAGGCGGGCCTTGCAGCTGGTAAAAAAAAAATAGTAAAATACGAAAATCTTAATTTTATATTTAATTTTGGGGATTTTAAAATTGAAAAGCGAGTAGAAATGAAGCTCTTGCTATGAAGGCGTGCAAAAATATTTGTGTTAGGTATTTTATTTTAAAATATTTTTCAAATCAAATCTATTGATGGATGTAATAAAAAAAAAAAATCTCAATTTTTGAGCAGGTTATTAATGAAATGAATTAAAAAGTGAGAAAAATTGAACATTTTAACATGTGCCAAAAATTGTAATGTGATGTGAGAATGTTTTTAACCGACTTCAAAAAAGGAGGAGGTTCTCTATTCGACTGATTTTTTTTTGTGTCTGTTACCTCATATCTCCGCCAATTGTGAACCGATTTTGAAAAAAAATTTGCATTGGGTTCAGTCTAGCTTCCGATTGGTCCCCCTTTTTTTATTGGTATTAGACCTTTTTTGTTAGGCTTGTTCAGGCCTAACTTCTTTGTTTATGAACCGATTTCGATGATTCTTTTTTATTGGAAAGAGGGTACCTTGGTATGGTGCCATATTAATTTGGTCAAGTTCTGATGATATGATCACTATTAATAACATCACTAAAAAGAGAAAAATAAAAATAATTTAAAAAAACCGACTTCAAAAATTAAATGCAACAAATAAAATACACTATAAGGTATAAAATAATTATTATCTTATTTAGTTACAACTAAACGACGAAATATTAACATGAAATTACTTTTTGAAGACGGTACCAAACAAACTATACCTATAAGCGAGCATATTCTCCAAACGTACTAAGATCTGTCGAGTGCGATTCATAAAAGGTATATGTTTGGCACCGACTTCAAAAAGTAAATTCATGTTAATATTTCGTCGTTTAGTTCTAACTAAATAAGATAATAATTATTTTATACCTTTTAGTGCATTTTATTTGTTGCATTTAATTTTTGAACTCGGTTTTATTTTTTCTTAAAAATTATTTTTATTAGATATTAATTTCTACTATATATTGGTAGGTATATGAATTACAATATAACTCAATTAAGACTTAAAAACTTTTAAAAATTTAAATTTCGATACCTATTAGTATTTTGAGAAAGGTGACTTGAGATAATATATCAATGATGTGAAGAAAAAGATTGAATGTTGGAAAATAATTATTTTCTTTAAACCAACATTGATACGAAATCGAGAGATATTATTAAATACTTTTGCGTATTTGTCAAAATGTATAGCCCTGGGGGTTTCTTTCTGAGCAAACAGCAAACATACGCTTTGCAACCAACGGGAGATTGAAAGGGCTCGGGGGCTCCAAAAGAGCTGAGGGCTGGGGGGGTGGTGAGCTGAGGGCTGGGGGGTGGTGAGGTCTCCATGCCATCTTCTCTCTCTTATTAATTCCCATTTCCTTCCCGAGACCAGCCAGTTGCATCGATTTCCCTCCTGTGTTGTTTATTTAGCCTGATCCATCAAAGGCCTCTCGGATAGGATTAATTCAATCGGTGTTAATCAAAGGATTTTCAAATTCACCGATTGAACAAGTTACAGAAAAGGGATGGCTGCAAGCGAAAGAGGAGCCCAAAAGGGAGACGAGTGAGTCGCAATAAATAAATCCGGGTGTTTTATGCCTGCGAGCGTAATTTTTCCGATTTTTCTCTCTCGCAAGCTTATTATATGATTTGTCTATTGACAGTCTGAAGAAGGCAATAAATGCTTTATCAAATAGAGACAACCCTAAACGATTCCAGATCGAGGGGCAATTATTTGGGAATAAAAATCTCTCAATAAAAAAAATATCTCTCTTGAAGAAAATCGGATTATTTTTTTATATATAGGTAATTTTTTTTTAATGCAAATTCATTTTGGTGATAAAATTAAAACTAATCAAAACATTCATGTGTAAATGGCGTATTTATTTTTTCCCTAATGCTCAAAGAAGTCCGCAATAAAAGAATTCGAGAGGATTGGATCAATAAAATGTCCTAATATGCTAGAAATGCAAACTCAAGCTAACCCGACCTGTTCATCAAACAGCCACATAAATTAGAAGTATCATTAAATTCAAAATTATTTCAAATGAAGAAATAATTTAAAATAAGCTGACGTGTTCTGATGTGGCCATCCACTTGACTTTACCATACAACCTGGCCACTAAAATTATTTATAATCTTGTAAGGGGGGGGGTTAGTTTTTGCACTTTTATATTTTTGGTTATGTATACAAAATTTGGTTGAGTTTGGTAAATGGCCATGATTTTGATTTTTTGACCCTACAGTCCTCCCCCCTCCATTTTGGGAGGTTAGTTTTGGCATTTTTAGACTTCTGGGGCCCCAGTGATTATGTATACAAAATTTGGTTGAGTTTGGTAAATGGCCATGATTTTCATTTTTTGACCCTACACCGCCCCCCCCCATTTTTGGCGGTTAGTTTTTGCATTTTTAGACTTTTGAGGTCCCACTGATTATGTATACAACATTTGGTTGAGTTTGTTGACATGGCCTAGATTTTTAATTTTTAACCCCCTCCACCCCCAATTTTTGATCGATATCCAGCAAAATCTAATCAGCTCTTAATCTCAATGGACCAAAACTACGTGTGGAGTTTGGTTTCGATATTTACTCTAGTTTTTGAACTAACTCGTCCACAACAATTTGGTAAAGCACAGACAACCAGACTAATAGACATTTTGACAAAACTATTATTATCTCAAAAAATATAATTTTTCGATTTTCACTTATTTGAGCTTTTTTGTAGAGCGAAATGCCATAGTCTCGCTCAATTTTTTTAATCAAAATAGTTTAAGCCGTTTTTGAGATATTTCGAAAAAAAGAAGGAAAAAACCCTGAATGGTAAAGTAAAAACAGTTAAATATAAGGTGAATGTCCATCATTCTTTATATTTAGCCTAATACATTATTTATAATGCAATTCAGAATATCAAATCAGCTTTAAATAAAATTCACAAAAAATGAATAGTTAAATTGAAAAAAGAAAATATCGAAACGTCGAATTTAAATATAAATAAAAAAAATCGCTTTGGTATATCTTTTTGCATAAAACTTGACTTTCAAATTTTTAAGAGTAATTTTGCCGACAAATATTGATTTGCTTTTAGTATCATACTCCAAAATCAACTGGTGTGGTCACCACACGACTTTCATATTATCATTTATTTGAAATCATTGCGACACTTAAAATTTCCACCCCTTCTTTTATTTCAATCGGATTAAAATTTATATACAACTAATAATTTATGACATAAGTAAGTAAAGCAATTTTAAAAAATTTAGCTTAATTTGATCAATTTTTAATAAGAAATAAAATTATTTAGAATTAAGAAAATACTTGAATTTTGATAGAAAAATTTCAAAACCTTAATAAATAATTAGTTGTTAATGAAAAGGTCACTTAATTTTATTCAAAACGTTTTTTGAAAGCTAAAACTAAAATTTGGAGAGTATAAAAAATCTTCTATTACTTAAAAATGCGGCTTCATAAAGGCAACTCGAAACATTGCAGAAAACTAGAGAAGATTTAACAATTTAATTTTTCAATGAATTTTGTGTATCCGATAAAATCTCACAAATAAAACTAGATAATGAAACATATTAAAGTTTTGTAACTACGTACTATTCTTAATTTTAAAAAAGGTTAACCAATCGTTTTCAAAACAAATTAGTTGGCATTCATCCAGAATACTTGCGATTACACACTGGAATATCACATAACAGTGTCGGAAAATTATTAAATTATTTATTATTAAATTATTTATTTAATAATTAAATATTTGATCATCATTATTATTTGATAATTAAGTTGAATAATTGTTAAAAATAATTATAAGGTTTTTTTCTCAGATCTAATTGATTTAATATTTTGTTTATTTGATATTGAATAAAAAATAGTTCTTATGAAAGTTTTTTTGTAGATTCAGAATATGTACAGAAACATATAGGTTTCTATTTAAAAAGAGAGCTTGGCGTAGTTTAGTTTCCCTCTATATATAAATAAACTTTTATTTGAAACTTTTTTTTCATATGATGCACTGTTTTTGAGTTATAGGCCCGTCTCAAGATAAAAAAACTCCCCCAGTATATTGGGACAACTAGTATTTTTGAGGTCCTTCCCAATTAAAAATAAAGCTCTGGACAAGAAAATAAATACAATCTTAATTTATATTTAGTAAATTATTTCACAGAAACTTTGCGCGTTTCACATTAACAAATTCTTTTATTATGAGGCCCCTAAAATTGTGAACCCGGAGCAGCTGCCAATCTTATTCGTCTTCTGATATGCCCTGTATATATATAAGTACATGTTTATTTGCATTAACCAGAGAACAAAGATTTCTTTCTCTTTATGTCTCATTTAATCTCTAAAAGTGGCAAATTTCGAACTTATTTTCATCTATTTAGTAAATACGAAAACTACGTATCTAATAAAATTAAAAATTTTAATTTAAAAAATATAAATTACTAGGTAGGTTTCACAAATAAAAGAAATATTGTTTATGAGCAAGACTATATATATTTCGGGCTACGAGCCCATCTTCAGGAGTTAACATAGATAACTATAGTTAGTAAATATGTTATCTATTTAAGGGGGTTCGGGACTGTTTATCATTTTTTTAAGAAAATTCTCAATTTTTTACCATCGAATCATTGATGTATTAAATATTTATTCCCGAAATTTGAAGTTGATCGTCTGTCCAATTACCGAGAAATAAATTATTGAAAATTGTTCTTGGAACATGGAAGTCAATGGACCGTGCTATTAAAAGGGCAATAACTTCTATACAAATTATACTATTTTCAACAAATTTATACAGATCAATAATTCAACTTTTATGAATCGAATGATACATTTTTCAATAGATTTGACAATCTAGTTAATTAGTTATTCATAAATGTAAAAATAAAAAGTTATTTGCAGCCAACAAAATATAACAAAAACACTAGTGTAGAATTCCAACTCTACTTATTGAAATCGTTTTTGTGTTAAATAAATGTTTTTATAAAAATTAATATTATCAAAACAAAGATTATTATTCGAAATTAACCTCATTATTAACAATTTTTTATTAAAAAATTTAGTAGGCAGAAGTTGTCAGTCTGCAGAAATACAAAAGAATTTTTCGAAGATCAACCAGATAGATAAGCTGTCCCGAACCTCCTTAAGGAAAAAATGTTTGTTATTAAAGGTTAAAATAAATTTTGAAATTACTAATTATGAATAATTTACACTTTCCCCGTCTTTATTTCGAAAATGCGGGATGATTAAAAGTTATATCTGCTAACAAGAGTTTCGCTTCATTATAAAGAAAACAAAAGTCAGGTTCTATTAGGTTCAAGAGGGTGAATGACACACTCGTCTCTATGAAATTGATAGTAATTGGACGAAACGTCGTAGATAATGCACTTCACTCCCTTTTTTCTCTGTCATTTGCGCTTTCTCGTTGGGGCGAAATCGGCAGGGCGATCCTGATTCCAGGGTAAGTGATTCAGAAAAACATTTCTTACATAGGGTCTTGAGAGTTGAGTTACCCGAGAGTGGGGGGATAAAAATGGGGGAAAAAAGGGGACACACACGCGCAGGAAACGACCACCAGAGGATAGACCATCGATGGACTTAACCACCGGAGAAGACATTTTACCCCGGACATCAGATGCATACTAATGCTATTTTTCATTCTTAAAAACCCTTCCGAGTTTAAGGGCATTGATTTCGGAAGTGGAAAACTTCCAGTGATATATTGTTTAGTAAGGTAAACGTTTTTAAAGACTTCCGAGATTAAAAATAGCATCATGGCAGCGAGGAGAGTTTGATTAATGGACCAAATTGCAATTAAGATAATTGAGTCATTGTATCATTTATCAGCGATGCTTTCGAAACTTAATGTGTTTTTTATTTTAAAATAATCAAAATCTACGCTCGGGTGCTTGTTTAGGGTAGCATGAATAATTATAAAATAGGTTTTGAAAACATATTGTAAAGAAAACAAAGGGAGAGCCGTTTGAACTTATGAATTATATGCATTTATAATATATTGCTACTGATCATCAATAGGGGATCCAAAACTTTTTCTCATTTTATGCACAGTTCACTTTTAATATAATAACTAAATATAATAAAAATAAGCTTCCTTGGAAGTTTAATTTATTTTCTTGATTAATTGATCAAAAAACATTGATAATAGCTACTCTTAAGTAGGGATTCATTTGAAATTCTTAAAAAAATTAGAGAAAAAATTAAAAACTTTTAAGACTCGGTATGCACCCTACAAGTTTTGGAGATATTGCAATTTTCTCGAACGGTTAGAGCTATAAAGCTAAAATATAGCAGGAACAAAGGCGCAGTTTTTTAAGGTCTTACCTTTGGCCAATACCCTACAGTAGTATACTGTAGAGGTTAAGATTTGCAAACTTAATTACGATACCTCTTTTTTGATAGATTTATTACTTTATTTAATGTTTTTAATTAAGTTCCTACTTAATTTTGCTTAATTATAAACTAAAAATGTTGGCAATTTTATAATTTAGTCCCTACAAGTCTAAACTCATTTTTTACAAAAAAGTCAGTTACCCCCTCTGTGCTTGCAGACCAGTTAGTGCATTCTACAAAAAATGAACCAAAATCTTGTTTAAAAAAGTATTAATAACTTTTAAGGAGATAGGTGTTGGTTCAAGGTGAAAAATTTTTAATAATAAAAAGTATTGTATGAAAAATACTTAAATGCTCTATTGGCAATATTCGAAAATAATAGAAATTGACGAGTGTCGACTCAAGTTTAAAATTCAAAAGTATAGATGACTATAAAATACATAATTATTCAATGAGGATATGAGGACCAAAATTCAGTCGGCTTCAAATTTGTAAAAAAGCCGCTTCGGTATTTCATAACTCCCAAAATACTTAAGATATCAAATTTGTTCTTATTTGGTGTCGATAAGGATGGAATGAATTAATTTCAGGAATTTTTTCATAATTTTAGATAAGCCGTTTATTAAAGCTGATAGGTACGAAAATCACCTAAAACGGCCAATGTTGAGCTCTGTCGCACTATCATTGTAAATCAAAATACATTTTAAAAAATTAAACCTTATTGTAACTAAAGAGATCTTTACATCAGGGATACTTCACACTTTATCATAAAAAAATACTTTTTAATGTTGATCCTACATAAAATTCGACCGTATGTATCCAAAATAATAATGTATAATGATTCATATTTTTATGAGGTATTTGTTTTTTGAACAACCTTAGTCCTCAATTATGAAAATTTAAAAATAATAACATAAGGTAAGATGTTAGGTCCTTACGAAAATCTCGTGTTGATGAATCAGCTTCTTTCAGTAAGTGGAATCGTACCGTCGGCGTCGTCGCTCTAAAACAAAGAAAGTATGAAAATTAGTAAATAAGATAATGATTTATGATTAAATTAATAAATTTAAATGATCATTTTTTAATGTTAAACTTATGTGGGTAAGTGGTGATTTGGCAAGTTTTGTTCGAGCTACAGTACGTTTATATTTATAAAATTTTTAATATGAAATACTTCTTTGTTTGCTGAAAACAATTTTAGAATCAATCATTTAGTTTTTTATAATGCTAAACGTTTTAATAAAAATAATAAATTAGAATCCGTTTTTATAAGGGGCCATAAAATGTCCGGAATCCGGATTTATTCAATTCAAAATTTCTCAAATGTAATATTTTTTCCAAATTTTTGCTAGGCAACAGCTATAAATTATAAATACCAGAAATATAAATTTTCTTTATCAAAAAATAAATTGTTTAGAAATATTTTTTATAAGTTAGAACCCATATATAAATAATAATAATAAAAATGCAGATTATATGCAATGGTGTAATTGAGGTCTTTATTAAAATTGAAGTTTCCGCTGAAATCATCTAGATTGGGCATTTTTAATGAGATAATCTTATCTAAATGACCAATGTTTTGACACCTAATTGTGGAGTCGTTTTCAAGTGCTTGTGAAGGCTATTTTTATGAAAGGTTCACAATAACTTGCCGTGAATCGTCTGGAAAAGTAGCGCTGCGCTATGTATATAATATGCGGGTTCATAAAAGCTATTATTTATTAAACACAAGTCATTATGAACCTAGATCTATAGAGTCCAGAATATAAATGGTTTCAGTCGGAACTTCTTTGTCATGATTACAAGCAAATTAATAAATGTCTTTTCGTACAGGATCACAATATTTTATGTATTCATCTATATTAATTGAGTGGATATTGATGAGGCAGTCCATAAAAAGAAGATAATTTATACTATCTTTTTATTTTTATTCATAAACTGACGTTTCGGAGGCTATTCCCTCCTTCTTCAGGGTTTTGAAAAGTCAGTGAAGGGAATCCAATGCGACATTCCCTCTGTCTACCTCTTTCAGTGGCAGTAACAATAATATATTGTATTTCATTCTCAGCAGAATTATAATGTAGTAATGAGTCTATTAGGTTGATGCATAATTATGGATCGTTTGTATTGGCGCGTTTTTCTTTAGCTAAAAATGGCGTTTTGTTTATTTTTTTATAAAAACAATCTTCTCTATTTATAGTTAATAAAAATGCATGTCGAAAACCATATTCATATTCGTCATATTATGCTCTACCACTACGAGAAGGATGGAAGGAACACTAGTCATTTCGCGATCTAACGACTTTTATGAGAGGCAATACTGATCTGATAGTGCAGTACCGGAAGTATTACTCGCTAAACTGACAATTAATAACTATTAGTTAGTCCAACAATAATTATTAATTGTCAGTTTAAGTGAATAATACCACTTCCGTACTGCACTATCAGTAATTGTTCCTTCGCCAAAAAGTTCTATGAGATCGCGAAATGACTGTGCTGCCTTCCATCCTTTCTCGTAGTGGTAGAGCATAATATGACGAATATGAATATGGTTTTCGACACGCATTTTTATTAAATATAAATAGAGAAGATTGTTTTTATAAAAAATAAACAAAACGCCATTTTTGGCTAAAGAAAAACGCGCCAATACAAACATTCCATAATTATGCATCAACCTAATAGTAACTTCACTTATCAGTCAGTCTACAAAAATTACTCCAATGTACGGTATGTGTATTCAAGTATAAATGAAAAAACGCAGAAAGAGCAAATAAAGTCGTTCGTTTAAATAGCCCTTCAACGGCATCCCAAATAAGTAATTAAAAAAAATAAAATATGTTTCTAACATTTTACTAGGAGTTTGAATAAGCTGGCCAAGTGCAAGTCTGGTGCCTACAGAGGATTTTGAATCTTCCAAATACTTGAGATATCAAATTTGTATTTAACTTTCGTTGATGGGGGTCAGATAGGCTAGGCGGTAGCGTGACAGCGAGCTAACCAGGGGACCCGGGTTCGAATCCGACTCGAGGCATCCAGCTAAAATCTGACCCCCGGGGGTAGAGACAAATTTAAAAAAAAATATAACTAGTATCGTAATTAGGCTTATGGCTAGAAAGGTCGAAAAGCCAAAAAAAAAAAAAAAAACTTTCTTTGATAAGAAGCAAATAACCGAATCCCTCAATAAATGTTTTCACAATTTTAGGGCAAGTATTTTCGGATTCCCAATAGGTACAATTGCGGCCGAAAATGAGTACTTTGGAACCCTCCCAAGCCGTCATTTTAAAGTGAATTTAATTTAAAAAAAAAATAGCTAATTCAACTTGATCAGATTTTGACACAGAGAGCTCATATTTCATGATAAAAAAATTGTTTTTATTTTATTTTACTCCACGAAAACTACACCCTTCAAAATAATCATCCGATTAAAATTTTAATATGATTTTTGATTTCGGGGAAAATAAATACATATAACTTTTGAATGTGAAGTTTGTGTCTTTAGTTTATTACTTAGATTGCTGTGATAGATAGACAAATAGACATACACAGACTAGATACCTACAGTTTTTATTTTTATACGAAACCTTAGAAATTACTTTTATTTTTTTAATTTTCAATTTGATATTAAGTAAAGGCTCTGTTGCAATAAGATAATATTCTAAAAGCCTTGGAAAATTAGAAGTCTTCAAAAATTTTATATTTCTGAAAATATGTTTTAGATTACTTATGGAACAGTTAAAAACTAATTATAATTTTCCTTTTCAGACCACGAGATTTATAGTTTTTGAGATTTTGCTCCCACGGATAGTTAGACTATAAAACAGCTGAAAATAATCTTACATATTGTTTTAGGGAAAATTCTTATTCGAATATCGCACATGTAATGCAGTAGGGACACATGTCAAAAATAGTATGTTTTACATAGCAATGTTTTGATGTGGCCTATGACACTGGATTTCTTCAAGAAACGTAAGGTCATATATGGTCCCTAGAGGATATTTTTAAAAATAAGTATATGGCCTATCGTAACTGAATACCCGTATCATTATTCAACACCTAACTCAAATTTCATAAAAATTCGAGATGTGACCTTAGTGCATGCATTGCATGTGCGATATTTCCGGTTCTGCTAATGAATGTAAATTGGAGTTGTAATGCTGGGGGATGAGATGACGAAATAAGTGCTCATCTCCTCATTATTGTTACATGATCATAAAATCTTTATACTTTTTATTCGCCAATAAACATTAGTTAATGATCTCAGAGATAAAGACTAATATTAGACACCATAAAAAATTTAAATTTAGGTTAATCTGAATATTTTTTATATTTACTTTTACTTATAATGAATAGGTGAAATATTAGAATCATTTCTCCGAAAATATACATTTTGAAGTTTTCTAATTCAAAGGAAATTATTGAATTCAATTTACGAAATTCGATTGAAAGTATACAATTTTTTAGCTATAATGCGAAGTACAGTGGCGCAAACCAGGATTTTGTCCTGGGAGGTGCTAATTCACACACACTCACACACCTACACACACCTACATTATATATATGTTGCAGAAAAAACCCGTTTTTTAGTAAAAACGCGTTTTGCTGAATAACTTTATGGCAACTAGAGTTCACTGATTGATGTTGGTTGAGTTTGGTCTAGAATCTTCATTTTTGACTTTCCGCCTCATTTCGTGTGTTTATTTTCAAAAAATTTTAAACCAAAATGTCAAAAATTACATTTTCTACAAATTTTCTTCTAACTTTTGACATTTTTGTTTAAAAATTTTTGAAAATAAATACACAAATTGAGGTCAAAATGAAGATTCTAGACCTTTGAGCCAACCTCAACCAACATCAGTAAACTCTAGTTGCCATGAAGGTATTCAGCGAAACGTGTTTTTACTAGTAAAAACGGTGTTTTAATTCAACATATATAAACATTTTCGTAAAATGCCAAAAATAATGTTTTGACAATTTAAAAGTTAAATAATTTAATTAAATATTATATTTAAAAGTCTTGTCTTTAAATTATTAAACTTTTATTTTTACTTTTACTTTCATTTTTTCCTTATACTAGGGGGCTTCAGCCCCCTTAGCCACCTCCCTATCGTGGTTTCACCACTGGCCATGTATAAACAAAAATATTCGTTTTATTTGATCTAAACCCCAAAAAGTGCTCAAAAAGCCGTTCTATCTGTTATCTTGAGAATTTAAGAACACTTAAACTTTAATAATGAAATTTAAAATATGTCACAGAAAGATTTTACTTCGAATCGGCCTTTCGGAATTACTGTTTTTAGTTGAGGCGTTGAGGCAATTTTAAAATTTTCGCCATTTTCTCAAAATCGACTAGTATTTATCTAGAATCAAATGTACTTTGTTGTTTTAAAATTTTATTAAAATGGGAAAAGCTGTAAAGGGTTCCTTTAAATTGTTTAGAAAGATTTCCGGCCTCTGAAATTATTAAATTATAATATAAAGAAAAATTCGATAGACACAAAGAACTAGCTGGGATTCGAAATATATTAAAATTATTAATTTTTTATTAATAGCTAGTGTTTTATTTTTAATTTCATTTTTTATTTTAAAATTAAGTTTTAAATAAAAGTTTTATATTATATTAGTATATAATTTTTAATCTGCGTTTTTCAAAAATAAATAAAGGGTCCTCGAATTTTAGTGATACTTTTAATATTTTTTAATCAATTTTAATGTTGTTTTTTTTATAAAGCAGGATAAGTAAAAGTAGAAAATTTAAATTTAGATTAATCTGGATGTTTTTTTATTTACTTTTATTTATAAAGAATAGGTGAAAGATTGGAATCACCCCTCCGAAAATATACATTTTGAAGTTTTCTAATTCAAATAAAATTATTGAATTCAATTAATGAACTTCGATTGAAAGTATACAATTTTTAGCTACCTATAGTGCGAGGTATCAACAAAAATATTCGTTTTGTTTGACTAAACCCCAACAAGTATTCAAAAAGCCGTTCTATCTGAATGATGAACCCAAGTCACGCCAGAATATTCAAATTATGACCAATCCGTTTCATTTCCAGGTACGATGTTTTTTCAAGGAATTTATTAGAAAGTTAAATTCTCTTCAAAATTATCTATTGCAAAAAAATCTATGTAGGTTCATTAAAATCAACATTTAATTACGAGCTTTTCGTGCGTCCCTTCGGCACGCCCTCGAAGCTCGGCCCTCCGGGCTGGTGCCCTGGCGGGCAGCGTCTCGGTCCAAAAATTTTATTCCTCTTAAAAAACCACACTCCAAATGTATACCCGTAAACTACCGAAAATACATCGTCTCTTAAAAGTTTCTCATCTTTAATTTTTGAGTGGCGAGGGGGGGGGGGGGGGGGGAGGAACAATTATCAATATATTTAATGTTTCTTAATTTAAAAAGAATTGGAGTCTTTCATTTCAAAATTCGAATATATATATTTCAAATTTGCCTGGTTAATGAAAATCGATTGGAGCCATCAGTTTAAAATCAGAGCTGAGAATTATATTTCAAATTTGCCTCGTTAATTAATATATATTTAATGTTTCCTAATTTAAAATCTATTGGTGTTTTTTCATTTTCATTCGAGTTCAAATGAATACAATATTATCTAGACACAAAGTCTAAATCAAAAATATATAGTTTTAGTAAAAGAAATCAAGATATAAATATTAATGTGACATTGGTCTAGTGGTTAGAGCTGATGACCATAGTTCAAGAGTTCGTCGGTTCGATTCTAGGCAAGAGGGTAATTTTTTTAGAGAAATTTCTCTAAGCGTTGTTACAAATTAATCTAGATGAATATATATAGTATTCTAACTGATAATTTTCATTTATGGCGTTTGACTAATATTCAAAAATAGAATTAAAATCGATCGAAAATTAAAGGGAAGATTATAAATAAGAGAGTGACGTCAGAACCCTGTTTTAGCACTTTTCTCCTTTTGAATATTTTGTGTTTTTTAATATAAATGTTAATTAATTGAATTTTTTGAAAATGGCTAAATGGCTATAGAGCTCAAAGGGGCGGAATAAATTTATTTCAACAGAATTATTAAATTAATATTCTCTACATAATCTGCTAAAATAAAAAATAAAAATGTTACGTAAAAACATATTCCATCTTGCATATTAATTTAGATTTATAATCTGAAAATGGTATTAATTTATTTCAGCTGCACTTATCTCTTCTAAAATGTAAAACCATCTGACAAATATTATCGAAACAATATGGAGTCGTAGATCAAAATCTGTTGAAACTTTACGATGTCTTCTTAGGTATCACATACGCGTATGAGTGTTATGAATGACGGCTAATCGAGGCGCCGTAAATCTCTCTCATCTTCATACAGCTATTAAAGCACCCTAAAAAAGCCAAGGGGGGAAAGGGCTGAGCATATGTTCACTGAAGATAGCTCACCGCTTGCGGAAATATAAAATTTGAAACTATCAACGTAACGATCAGTCATGGCGACAGTGACTGCACCGGGAAGATTTATTTTCCTCTCTTTGGGGGGCGAAAAAGGTCAGTCCAAGTTTATTTTGTCAACCCCATGAGTTTGACAGTTTCAGTGCCCGGGGAGTGAGTGGTTTCTCGATCGTTGCCCAAGATTTTCTTTTTCTTTTTGCAGAGTTCTCAAAACAACAAGTATGTCAACGTCGTTTCCCTTGCAAACATGTCAACGCCACCATTAATGCATAAAATGACCTTAGTGCCAAACGAAAAAAAGTTGGCGTTTAGTTCATCCCATATGACTTTCTCTTACCTCAAATTAATAATAAGCTAATATTTAAGTTAATTATTTTGATTATTTATGTCCATCGATTAAATTAGTAAAGTTGTTGTAAGGAAATAAGGACAATAGCTTATGCAAATAATTTCAATCTGTTTGATGACTGGTCTAATATGTTTGCTAAGAAGGAATATTGATAAAATGACAAATATGCAAGAAAGTTAATTTATGTGAGCTCCTTAGGAAGTCAACAAAGTTGACGAAACGTTGACAAAAAATAAAAATAATTTGCATAAGCTATTTTCCTTATTTCCCTACAACAACTTTATTAATTTAAGTTAATAATAATATATGTGAATTGTTGTTTCTCTGCTAATCTAGGTATGTATTAGGGCTTGTAAAAACCCGATAAAATTTCAAAACCCAGTTTCCGGTTTTTAGTCGGGTTTTTTACATAGATAGAATATTAGTCAGTGTTGAAGCTTTTATTTTTGTTTTTAATTTGATTAAAATTTGAATTTTTATTTAAATCACACATATTTAATTATATAATTATTTGCTAGCAGAAGTCGATCGAAACGTCGTAGTTATATTGTATTATTTGTTCGTGTTCTATAAATAATTATAATTAATTGTGAGAAAAATAATTTAATTTTTAGGACAAATTCCAAGATTTTAGTAGAAATATTATTAAATTGCGATATCAGAAGGGATTTATCCCCCCAGGAGTCGAACCTGAGAACTAATATGCTTTCCGGGCAGTCAGCTCACGCCATTGAGACAAAAACCTCTCTCTGAATCGCAATATAAGATATAAGCACATAAATTCTTTACTCCACTATTATATAACGGAAATTAAAAAATTTAGCTTAAAATGAAAAAAAGTTTTTCATACAAATCCTCTTATTTATATATAAAACTAAAGATTTGAGCCTCTTCTTTTTGAAAATATTCTGATTAACAAATCTATTTTAAAAGAGAAAGAATTTATTTTTTAGGACAAATTCTAAGATTTTAGTAGAAATATTATTAAATTGCGATATCAGAGGGGATTCATCCCCCCAGGAGTCGAACCTGAGAACTAACATGCTTTCCGGGCAGTCAGCTCTGATATAGCAATTTAATAATATTTCTACTAAAATCTTAGAATTTGTTCTAAAAATTTAATTCTTTCTCTTTTAAAATAGATTTGTTAATCTGAACCCGAGCTGAATTTTTGAAAAACATTCCAATTATTTTAAAAAATAAGATGCTCAAATCTTTAGTTTTATAATTAATTATTTGTGATTTAAATAAAAATTCAAATTAGATAGACTATTACTTTAAATATTCAATAAAATCTACCGGAATTCACTCTGAGCATTGCATGAATGAAATACTAAAATCAAGAATCACTAGATGATAAATGTGCCCACCTTGCCGTTTTTTTGTCCTGTTGATCCGGGTGTTAAGTTAAATTGCCTGTTGTAGTTAGACCGTCAATTCGAACGGCTCTGGTTAGGATGCCTCCTTGATTTTGTAGTGTCGTGGGATAGAAATGTCGCAAAATGTTTTTTTCTGACCTGGAAGAAAAAACGTAAAGAATCACTAACTGGTCACGGAAATTAACGTAAATTCACCTCTAAACTCTTCCCCACCATCATTGAGACTGACTTGAAATTAAATAAGTTACAGAAATTTTGCAATGAAATTATTTTCAGATAAGGTACTATTAATGTTTTAAATTACAATTTTGGTGTTTTTTGAGGCTCTTGAAAACGTTGGAAACAGATGGAATGTCTTCGTTAGGGAAAAAAAAATTTCCTTATATTCTAACTATTTATTTTCACGAAAAACTTTTGAGACGTTTCAGCGGATATCAGTCTACAAGGAAAACACAATTGACTGTAATTAAGATTATGTTTTCCTTGTAGACTGAGGCGTGAGAATATCCGCTGAAACGTCTCAAAAGTTTTTCGTGAAAATAAATAGAATATAAGGAAATTTTATTTCTTTTTCCTAACGAAGACATTCCATCTGTTTCCAAGGTTTTCAAGAGCCTCAAAAAACACCAAAATTGTAAATTGAAATTATTTTCAATTGTTAAAATATTTTTTTTTTTTTTTTTTTTTTTTTTTTTTTTTTTGGCTTTTCGGCCTTTCTAGCCATAAGCCCAATTACGATACTAGCTATATTTTTAAAATTTGTCTCTACCCCCGGGGGTCAGATTTTGGCTGGCTGCCTCGAGTCGGATTCGAACCCGGGTCCCCTGGTTAGCTCGCTGTTACGCTACCGCCTAGCCTACCGACCCCCCCTGTTAAAATATTAAAAAAGAAATAGTCAAATCACAAGGAGAGAGAAAAAGTCATGAGGGTTTTTATAATTAATTCAATTTAATGGCAATTCATTGACCAAATGGATATTTTGAGAATAGAACACCCATATGAGATTTTATAAAATACATTTTTAAGAATCTTAAATCCTATTTCTATACCTTTTAAAACTTCAAATTGAGATTAATTAATTTCAAAATTGACATTTTTTAAATGAATTTATAACGTGGAGTTATTCAATTCCATCTCTCACAAATTGAAGAAAAAGTGAAACTTTTCAAGACACGCTAAGTTATTTGGAGTTTTGGTAAATAATGTAAAACGCACTTGTTCGATTGCTTATTTTTTTACTATAGTATTTGATTAAAATCTCAAAAAATTATTTAAAAATTCATTGAATAATTTTGCATTTTTTTAACCGGAAGCTCTAGAGTTAGAAAGCCTAAATTGTAATCAGTTTTCTGCATTGCAAATATAAACATGTTAGCACAAGAACAAAATTTCTAAGTCTTTTCGTTCTTAAGTATCTTGAATATCTGAATCCAGGCACAAAGACATGCAGACATTCAGACACACAAACAGATACACATACAGAAAAAAATCATACTCGAAAATGATTTTTCTCAACGTTCCAGATAGCGAGGGAGTACAAAAAGTCAATTTTGAATTAGCATTAAAATTTTAAAAAATTTAAAATGAACTACTACTATGTGAAGAATATATAAATAAAGAAAAATTTCGAAATAAAAATAGTTTTTTTTATCTAAAATAATCTAGATGAGTACTTATAAACTTCTATTAGTGAGATCTATTTTCTGGAATGTTAAAATCTACAGGAATCCAAATATATTTTTTCCATTTTCCATTTCTCATAATATATATAATTATGTATTTATTAAAAAAAATATATGTTTAAATGTCGTTTGCCAACCCGAATATATTCTAATCTAGAATTTGCAAGATGCTGATCTAATAAATTCTAGTATAAAAATAAATATCATTCTAAAATCGAAATCTTCCTTTATTTATAAATAAAAACGTATATATTTACCACGTAGAAACTCGGTATCCCTAGCGTAAAGAAGACTTATGTTGCTGGCCATCCATTATAGATCAAGCTGAAGAGACATTCTGGGATCTAAGACATAGCTCAAAAAATATTAGTTTACACTTCCATTTACAAAGGAAAATCCTTGTAAATAGAAGTAGACAACCAGAGGCAGCAAATAAAAATAAATAACATATTTTTGCCTCTACTCTTATCCAAATGACATAATTGCTTTGAATCAAATATCTCATCATTTGATTACAAAGAAATCTTGTTTGGATTTGTTCTCAAATAAAATCGCGAAGTCCAAGGGCCAATCGCTTCAAATGAAATTCTCATAATTTCAATTTAAAAACGAAAGATTTGGACTTTTGGAATCGGAAACCGTGCACCACGGGAACCGGCCAGTGAAGAAGAAGTTTGATTCTTTAGACCCCAGTAAATGAACCCAGGGCTCCTGAAAGAGATCCTACCTAACCTGTACCTGTATAGGTATAAGAGACGAAAGGGGCACTTTAATTGTGAGGCGACCGAAACCAAGGCGGGTAACGCATCGCAGTCCCTAGCAAGAGGAGAGCCTCTTCGGGAAATACCCACAGTAGACGATCTCATGATCTTATGTTGTTTGTCTGTATGGATATTCCGTCCCTAGATCCAAAAGCGCAACAGCAATGACTGTCAGAGAGATGTACAAAGGAGTTTACAAAGGTAGAGGATCTTTCTGTCAGTTATCGCCTAAAAATTTCGTGAAGTCTACACACGTGTTCCGGGCAGATCCGGAAATGAGAGGCTCCCCTCCTGGAGTCATTCACCGGGCAAAATCTAGCATCGAACCCTTGTTCACTGGCTATATTGTGTGAGATCAAATTGATCTCCCGAAATCGCATCGCATCTTAAGATTAGAGGAAACCTGGACCTCAACCGATAATTCCGGTCTGGCCGACTCTCCTCGTGGTTCGTTCGTGGCGAGAACAAGACAGTGGCTTCGATATTAGCTCTCTGCTGGACTCTACAGCTAACACATGCACAATTAAGGACCTAACCAGAGCGAACTAGCTAATATTAGATTAGAGGGCAACCTGAGAGATAAACTTAAAATCTCAATGATCATAAGTGTCTATCAAAGGCCCAAGATCGAAAACACTGAGCATGATCTCCCCTCTAATGGACCCACGATGAAAGCCTGCAGGCTCCGGGCGACAGACTTCAATCCACGCGATAATGAATCCTCAAAGCAATTATATCGTCAGTATTTTATCAATAGTGAATATTTACTTTATTAAAATAATTTATTATTTAAAATTACTTTCTTAAAATTAAAATAAGAAATGTTTGATTTAAATATTTGAAAAATATTTAAATTTTATAATTATAATTATGAAAAATTTCATATTATTTTATATTTATATATCCACATGTTATTATATTTTTACTTTATTTTATTTAATTTTTGATCATATTTGAAAGGCAAGATTTTTTTTTCAAAATAAAGTTTTTAAAACATAATTAATGAAAAGTTTTAAATTTTAATTTGAAATTATTGACCGAATTTTATTATTATATTTTATTTTTAATAAATACTTATTTATTTTTATTATTTTTGATTGAGAAAAAAAATGAATAAAAAAAAATTATGATTAATATGCAGAAGGTAGAATTTTTTTAAATTTATTTAATGATTTTTGTTTGTCATTTATGTATTATTATTAATTATCTTTAATATTTTTTCATTTATATGTGGAGATTTGTTATTTGCTCTGAGAAATCAAAACGTTGAATCGGTCTATGAGAGGTGTCTTAAATATATTTGATTGTATTTTCATTTATTTATTTAATTTTTTGTTTTATTATGTGTTTGATATTTTTGTTTTCAATCGTTGGCATTGGCGCATACCCCCCATGTCCTTTTAAAACTATGTATGAATTTAACAAGCAATTTAGTCTACTAACTAAGAGATGTACATGCCATTTTAGATTATTTTCGATAAGACGAACCGAAAGAGAGTCCTTTAAATCGAGGACAAATACGCATACATCTCAGCCCTGATAATCTGAATAGCTAAGGTACCAAGTTGATGATGAATCCCACGGTGGTCGAGGGCTGCGTCTCTGAAAGAGAATCTATGCAGCACATTAAATGCAACACCTAAGTGAGACATTCTAACAACGAGCCCTAATCACTCTTACTTTGTGAAGCGAAGACCAACCAACCCTCAGTCTCGGAGAGCCTAGGAGAACCTAAATGATGATGGGACTCTGAAAATCCTAATTTGATCTCTAACTATTAAATTCTAAAAATGTGAATTTAAAATTTTGAAAAGAGAATATTGTATTTCATTTTAATATTCAAAGGAGGAAGGGTTAATTTTTATTTAGAGGTAAGTAGGGCTGAATATTAAAACTTAAATACATTCTATATAGATTTATCCGAAAATTATTGCATTCCAAAACACTAATTTTATAATTTAATTTATTTTTTTTCTTCTTCTTTTGAATTATTATTTCAATAGAAAAAATATAATTTTATTTCAATATTAAAAATAAAGGAGAGTTTTGTTGTTTTTTAATAGTTTTTATTTTACATTCTATACCTGTGAAGAGAAATAATATTAGTTAGGAATATTGAAATAAAATTTATACTTTGTTTTTTAATTTATAAAAATTTTCAATTTTGGATGTAAATATAAAAATTCACATACTTAATTATATATCTAACTATTGAGAAAATTATTTCATATCTATCAATATTTGTTAAGAAAATCTATTTGAAATATAACTAGTCTATAAGAGCTAAGTTGTTAGGGAATAAAGGGTAGAAATGCTGAAAGAGAAAGACATCCTACATGTTTGTATAGCTAAACTAAAATTAACTAAATTGAAAAAAGATATAAAAAAAGTCCGAAATTGATTCTTTTAGATTAAATTTTGAAATTGACACCCCAGAACGAATTCGCGCCAATGCATGTGTGTACTTGCGTTTTATAGTCTCAGTATGGTGGATGCATGTTGAGAAGGAGAAGCGCAGATCTCGAAGTGAACACTAGATGCTGGTTAGTAGTAGAGTACCTCGGCGAACATGGCAGAAGGGCCGATGTTGAAAGCTATTTGGACAAATGTATTGAAAGAGATCAGATTTTAACTTTTGATTAGATCAAAATTAAAATATATTTTTTTTATAATAAAGGTATACATCCAATTTAATTGAATTTTCAAAATATCTCAAAAAACTTCTAAAATTATTTATATAACAAAAAATAACTAATAATAAATAAAATAATAAATAGATGTGATGTAGATATTAAAACTTTTATTTTTGCGATTAAATTTATTAAGCAAAGGAGTTTTTAAAGGGTTGTAGTGGTGTTTCACAAATAAATACTCTATATAAAGGTCTTTTGTAAATACAACTCCTGATGATAAGCTAAAAACCCGAAATATCATATAGAGTATTCAATAAAATTCTAAAAATTTAATTAAAAAGATTTTTTTAATTTTTAATTTTTATTTTATTTGTGAAACACCACTACAACCCTTTAAAAACTGCCTTCTTTAATACGTTTAACTATAATTAGTAGAGATTGTGGTGTTGGTGCTAGGTGAAAGAAGTTATTTTCTGTACTTCCTGAAAATGGGTTGATAGCCCGAAATATATATATTGAAAAGAAGAAAAAATATTTACATCTTTTAATCATTTTTTAATTTTTATGTGAAACAAGTGACCAAGAATCCTTAACTCATAGTAAATGAATATTAAATATAATATTTATTTACTTTTATCTTTGTTTAACTATAAGCCAACACTGCTTTCCCTAAATGTTAAATTTATTAAGGTTTGGAATTTTGATTAAATCACACATAATTAATTATAATTATCTATTGAACACGAACAAATAACAATACAATATAGCTACGACTTTTCGATAGGCTTATTCTGCGATCGTGTCAAGTATGAGAACCCAGTTCTATCCAAAATCGGTGTGTGGGTGGTCATTCCTGAGAACGATTGCAGAATAAGCCTATCGAAACGTCGTAGTTAATTTGTATTATTTGCTCGTATTCAATAAATAATTATAATTAATTTTCTGTGATTTAAACAAAATTGCAACCCTTAAAAATAATAAATAAGTGAAATCGAGATATTATGGCCTACGAAAATATACTTATATAGTAAACATAGCCGTTCTAGAACATCTAGCGCCCTTGGGCGAATTTCACGTTGGTCCCCTTGCAAAGATTGAGTATTTCGATAACTGTAGTTTTGTTCATTAATATAATAAAAAAGGTTGGCTTTGGCGCCCCCTTCACCTTCGCCACCCCCAAAGACCGGCCCTGACCATATTTAAAAATATATTTTAAAATATAATAATTATTTAATATTCATGAAATTTCGTTGGTGGCTAGTTACAAATGAATTAAATACAATAATTTTTTAATTTAATTTAAGAAATTTTTATTATTTATTATTCTTTATTCATTACACAGTATTGGTCATCACTTGATGATCATATTCAGTAGTGAATAATGTCCTTTATTTCATTACAATCATCAGAGGGATGATGAATATTCAAAAAATAAAGGACTTTATTTATTACTGAAAATGGTCAATCAAAACAGTAAAGTGATTAAAGAATAATAAATAATCATAATTTTTCTGTTTTTGTTAGTTAATTTGTGAATAGCGATCATTGAAATTTGAATTATATTAAATCCATAATCACTTTAGTTTAGTTTTGAAAGAATAAATTAAATTAATTATTTTGTCAAAATGCTTGGTGTGTACCTACATAATTTAATCGTGTGGGGTCTAATTTTTAAATTGAATAAAAAAAAGGGAGAAGATTAAATGGAATTTTTTTTTATTGTCCAGTAGACCACCAAAATGTTATTATAATAACATAAGTTGTAAACTTACATTATGTAGAGATGCTCGATGAAACCGAAACGTTCACAGGATAAGATTTTTCGGTGACTGGAAGAGTTCTTGTACTGGAAAATAAAACTAAGATTAAGGACTTGAAAGAAGAAAAATATTTTCCAAATATTCCCACTTGTCATTTACTTAGTTTGGCATAATGATGAAATTATTTTATTAAAATGTTAAAATATTTGTATTTAGAATTGATGATTAGATTTTGGGTTTCAGAAATTTCAATTCAAAAATGTAGAAAATGTTAGAAAAAGAGTGGAATTAAAAAACAAAAAACAAAAAAAAGATTAATATTAGAATTAATCCAAATTTTTAACAACACAAATTCAATATTAATAAAAGTCACATATGAACTGTTTTAATAATAATTATCAAAAATTAAAAAAAAAAGTAAAAATCTTAGATATTAATATTTATATTTTACTTTACCATACAGGGTATGGTCAAGTATTGTAATCATGGATGAAAAAAGTGGTTTTTTACTTCATTTTTTTCGAAATATCTCAAAAACGGCTGAAACTATTTTGATTAAAAAAATTTTAGCAAAGCCATGGCATTTCGCTCTACAAAAAAGCTCTAATAAGTGAACATCGAGAAAGTTATATTTTTTGAGATAATAATTTTTTTTTCAAAATGTCTGTTAGTCTGTGCGTTACCAAATTTTTGTGGACGAGCTAGCTCAAAAACTAGTGTGAATATTTAAAACCAAATTTCACAAATAGTTTTGGTTCACTCAGATTAAGAGAGCATATCGACCTAAAATTAAGGGGGGTTGAGGGGGGGGGGGGGTTAAAAATTAAAAATCTAGGTCATTTGAGCAAACTATATACATAATCAGTGGGACCCCAGAAGTCTAAAAATGCAAAAAATAGCAGCCCAAAATGGAGGGGAGGGGAGGTGTAGGGTCAAAAAATGAAAATATAGGCCATTGTACCAAACTCAACCAAATTTTGTATACATAATCAGTGAGCTCACAGTAATCTAAAAATGCAAAATCTAACCACTTAAAATGGGTGGGCTGGGTGGGGGGGTGTAGGATCAAAAAATGAAATATAGGCTCTTGTACCAAACTCAACCAAATTTCGTATACATAATCCGTGGCCCCCCAGAAATCAAAAAATGCAAAAACTAACCCCCCTCAGCTACATGATTATAAATAATTTTATTAAATATTAAATATAAGTGAGGGGCCAGGTTGTATGGTAAAGTCAAGTGGATGGCCACATCAGAACAAGTCAGCTTATTTATTTTTATTTGATGTGTTTTAATTTCTGAAACAATCTCTATCATTACCTATATTCAAAATATTTATTTGTTTATAGTTGCTTTATATTTCCTTCTTAAAGCAACTAGTAAATTTCTTAAAAATTATTTTGATAATGGGAGAATTATTCTCGAAACACTTGAATTTTAAATAAACGTTTTCAAATTGTTATTAATAAAAGAAATATATTTAGTTATACACAAAACAATTAATATATAGGTATATATACAGAGACAATTTATTGAGTACATAAAAAATGTATTAAGATCTTAACGAATTGATTTATGAATTATGAATTAAGAGGCCTACCTTTGAATTAGGAGGTTAATCGTTGTCTCTTATTTTAAAAATACTTTAAAAAATATTATATACAAATTAAATATTTAATTATATATCACAGATTAGTGAAAATATGAGAAATTATTCGCAGACGATGTGTTTATTCTGTTTAAGAATGGAAGCCAAATTCAAATGAAGTTTGAGTCGCGTTCTCTATTGTCGCTAACAATTCAAATCTAACACATTGTTTTTAAAATTCAAATTTAAATTTATTCAAAGGGGGGTCAGATAGGCTAGGCGGTAGCGTGAAAGCGAGCTAACCAGGGGACCCGGGTTCGAATCCGACTCGAGGCATCCAGCTAAAATCTGACCCCCGGGGGTAGACACAAATTTTAAAAAATATATAACTAGTATCGTAATTAGGCTTATGGCTAGAAAGGCCGAAAAGCCAAAAAAAAAATTATTCAAATAACACTACTAAAAATAAGCTAAGGTGTTCTGATGTGGCCATCCACTTTACCATACAACCTGGGCCTTCACTTATATTTAATATTTAATAAAATTATTTATAATCATGTAGGGGAGGGGCGTTAGTTTTTCCATTTTTAGACTTTTGTGGGCCCACTGATTATGTATACAAAAATAGCAAATTTGTTGAGTTTGGTACAAGACCCTTTATTTTAATTTTTTGACCCTACACCGCCCCACCCCCTTTGGGCGGTTAGTTTTTGCATTTTTAGACTTCTGGGGTCCCACTGATTATGTATACAAAATTTGGTTGAGTTTGGTACAATGACCTATATTTTAATTTTTGACCCCCCCCATTTTGGGCGGTTAGTTTTTGCATTTTTAGACTTCTGGGGTCCCACTGATTTTGTATACAAAATTTGGTTGAGTTTGCTCAAATGGCCTAGATTTTTAATTTTTTAAAAAATTATTTATAATCATATAGGGGGGTTGGGGCTAGTTTTTGCATTTTTATACTTCTGGGGTCCCACTGATTATGTATACAAAATTTGGTTGAGTTTGGTAAATGACCAAGATTTTAATTTTTTGACCCCCCCCCATTTTGAGCTATTAGTTTTTGCATTTTTATACTTCTGGGCGTCTGAATTTTTATACTTCTGGGGGTCTGAATCTATGTTTTCAAAATTTGGTTGAGTTTGCTCAAACGGCCTAGATTTTAAAATTTTAACCCCCCTCCACCTTCCTTAATTTTGGGTCGATGTGCACCAAAATCTAATCAGCTCTTAATCTCAATGGACCAAAACTAGGTGTGAAATTTGGTTTCGATATTCACACTAGTTTTTGAGCTAGCTCGTCCACAATAATTGGTAACGCACAGACTAAATAACTAACTAACTAACAGACAACCAGACAGACTAACAGACATTATGACAAAACAATTATTATCTCAAAAATCTGGTTTTATTAGCAATCACCAATCCAAAACCTAACCCCCGCCCTAAATTCCCTATTTATATGGCAGTCACCCATCCAAAACTATTCCATACTTCATGCTGCTTAACATCAGTGTTCTATAGAGATCTTTCTACATGCAAAGGCTTAAAATAAAAATAAATAAGCCTATATAGGTCACCCTTTAAAAATCTTACTTAATAGCTATCAAAACTCTATACAATAAATGGTCCTTCAAACAAGTCAATACTTAATAAAGTTTAGGGAAAGCGGTGTTGGTTTATAGTGAAACATATTAAACAAAGGAATTATTATTTAACGGGTTATAGTGGTGTTTCACAAAGAGGAAATAAAATTAAAAGTGTTCTGTTTAACCTCCTGATGAAGGGTTCATAGCCCGAAATATGTATAGAGATAAATAAAAAATCTCCAAAATAATTTAAAAGATTTTTTAATTTTTTAATTTTATTTCCTCTTTGTGAAACACCACTATAACCCGTTAAATAATAATTCCTTAAGTCAATACTTGAAATCTTTTTATTATATTTATAATTAGTCGCCAACCAAAGATTAAACCCAGCTACATATGGCCAACTCCAAGTAACCTGTCCATTTTGGGTTCGGAAATAATAATCGAAGCTTAGCAAAAATATATAGGAGTATTATATATTTACCTTAAGAAATATTACAAATAATAATCCAACACACATGCATGGGAATATCATATTAAATTTATTTCTAGTAAACTATGATAAAATCTATTTATTTTAAGGGTTAATTAGAGAAAATAAAATAAAATAAGTGGCTTACATTTTGGAAGAGATGATCTGAATCTGCCTTGGAGAATTCCCTTTCTCTTTCACATTTTTAGGCAGAGAGAGAGAAAGTATGATCCAATAATTCTTGCCTTTACTAGCATTTTCCTAGAAAAAAGAAAGAATTAATATTAGAATTATTAGAATACGAGCTTTTCGTGCGTGCCTTCGGCACGCCCTCGAAGCTCGGCCCTCCGGTCTGGTGCCCTGGCGGGCGGCGTCTCAGTCAAATATTTGTATTCCTCTTAAAAAACCACCCTCCAAATGTATACCTGTAAACTCCCGAAAATACATAGTCTCTTAAAATTTCCCCCTCATTTTCATCCTGACACAGCTACAGAAATGAGGCTCTAGATATGAATCTGAAAGTATTTTATTTTTCTATAATCTACAGCATTGTGATATTTTTTGTGTTAAATAGATTTATTTAAATAAGTGGTATCGTGTGAGGAGGAGAATTATATTATATCATTTTTTTAAAATTTGGGATCTATAATCGATATAAGGCTCCAAATATTTAAAAGAGATCAGGTGTTGTTTGTATGACAGGCTGCTCCCTCCAGTATTGCCATGAGAAACTCATATGGGCATGCGTGTCTTAAGTCGTTCAATTTTGTAAAAATCAAAAAATAAGAATAAAAAAATTTAGATTTTTAAAAAATTATAAAAAAAGAGGCAAATTATTAAAAAATAATCAAATAAGATGTGATTGATTTCTTTTTCTGTGCGCAAAGAAAAGCGAATTGAATATTTAATTTTTGAGTGGTTAAGTGGGGGGGGGGGGTAATAATTATCAATATATTTAATGTTTCTTAATTTAAAATCATTTGGAGTCTTTCATTTCGAAATTAGAGTCCAAGTTACGATTATATTTCAAATTTGCCGCAAATATACCGAGGGCGCTCTCTCTCGGCAGCATTACGTCAGCGTTGCGGCAAATTAATCTAGACAAATATATATAGTATAGGAATAAAGAAAAAGTTTAGAGTTATAAATCATAGAGACATACACTCTAATACTAAGGCATGAATTTTCTTTCACCTATGAATAACATTATGTGTATGTCTAATCGTAAGTAAGAGAAAAAATGAATAATAAATAAATTTTTAGTTTCTCACTTTGTTTTTGTCTAGTAATGCCAAATATATTGTTTCAATTAATTCTGAAGCTTGGCGGAGCACTTGTGAAGAGGCCGCGGCACACAGTTTAGGAACCTTTGCCTTATAAGTCCAGTTATTCTACACTTGACAACTTGACTTTTTAAATTTAAGTAAATGTAAAAAAATGCCCAGAATAAATAGGGGGATCGCATGAAGGTGGAAGAAAGGAAGCTTTTATGACCTTCTCTGTTATTAATTAGATTGCGAATGGCCTGTCCGTCGCGCCGTTTGTTTCGTTTGTTTGTTTACAATGAAAGGTCAGGCCAGCCCAAAGAGCCTAATGGAAATGTCCGGATGTTTTTAAATGCCACTCTTCATTTATGAGACAGCTCAATACACACATATGTGCCTCAATAGCGGTTTCACTTAATTCGCTTCAAATTTATTACTCGAGAACGCCGGGGATATTACATCATGGATGTTTTGTTGTTGTTGCTTTTTTTGGGACATTAATAATTTTTTTTAGGATTTATTTATCACTTTCATATCTAATTTTTCGAAAGATAATAATATTAATAAAATGACATGGATTTTGAAAATATATCCACACCAACTGAATAAATAAAGAATTGAAATGTGAAAATGTATAATGGATAGAGGGAAGGGAAAATATTAGTGTGTTAACAGACAAAAATGTGGTGTAGAGTGTCACCCTGACAGGCCGGCCCCATTTGGTCGAGATCACGTGATTTATTTCGTTTGGGAAATTAAAAACAAAGTATGCATATTAATTTTAATATGAAAAAGAGGGAGGTTCTCGAATCGCGAAAGTTATTTGTGAGGTTTAAATTTAAATACAAAATCACTCCCCAACCTTCAAATATTGTAATATTGGTTTATAAAAAGAAACAAAGAGGTTGTCCTCTGCTTGATTCAAATATAAACATACATATATATAAATTAATAAAGTAAAGGCTGTTTAGTTTCACAGTGAATGAAATAAAACTCAAAGAGGTTCTCCTGATGATGGACTAATAATCCAAAATAATTTGAGTTTGTATAAACCTCTTTGAGTTTTATTTCATTCACTGTGAAACCACACACACTTTACTTTATTAATTAATATCATGTTTCACCTAAAACCTACACCACTTTCTCTAAGTAAAAAAAAAAAAAAAAAATACATATCTCGTATAAGGTATATATTTTTGTTAAGCGAGAATGGTATAGGTTCTTTGTGGAACAAGTTAGTAAGAGTAATGAAAATTTAAAAAAAAAATTTTAATTTATAAATATCAACAATCTAGGTAGGTTTCACAAAAATAAGAGACAAGATGCATGTTAGCATGATTCTATAAGTATGAATTTCGGGGTACGAGCCCATCTTCAGGAGTTTGAAGAGAAAACTTTTTTTATATTTATAAATTTTTTTAATTTTTTATTACTTTATACACATAGGTATATATCAAATATAAATATGTATGTATTGTGACTTTACAGGGTTGTTTCAACTCCTAAATTAATTTTTATTATAATAAAAATATTGAGAAGAAATTGTATGTAAAAGTATTGTTTTATTCATTTATTTCGGAAATAATAAATTAAATTGGATAAATTTTTAAATAATAGCGATTATTATTATTTGTTAGGGTCATACTCTAACTAATTCAAAAATCAAAAACCCTTTAAACATATAAATTCAAAAATTATTAATATTTATTTCGATATCAAATAAACAAAATATTAAATCAATTAGATCTCAGAAAAAACCCCTAATAATTATTTTTAACAATTATTCAACTTTATTATCAAATAATAATGATCAAATATTTAATTATTAAATAAATAATTATTAAATCGAAAAGTCAAAACAATGAAAATAAGTGTTTATAATGATCTTAAAATTTCTTTATACACAGTTATAAGAGGTTATTTTCTACTTAATTGAAATACTTAAAATTCTTGAGTTGAAAAAAGTTTATTTCTCGTGTAAATCGAGTAGATAGTTATATTGTATTTCCAAAATAAAAATGGATCATTTTTTGTTGAAGACAGAATTAAAATGGTCTTAATTCATGGTGAATGTTTCCTCTAGTCTGACTGCTTGCTTGCTCACTCTATATATATATATATATATAAACCCTACTATGTCCTGTCTATTTTGAACTTCCTCTGATAGACATTCAACAAGTGATCTATCCTAAATAATTATAGTTTTTTTCTTAAAAACTAAGAAAACCTAGGGAATGGGGGGCCTTTTTTATAAAAGGACAGAGAGAGGGAGAAACTCATGAGCAAGCAAGAAGGAGCGCGCGCTTTTAAATTAAATAGAACGAGAGGGAAGGAGATTTTGGATGGAAAGGATAAATACAGCACTCACGACGAAGAGGAAGAAAAAGAACAAAGTTAGGTGCGCAATAGATGGAGAAAATCGGTTGTCTGTAAAGTCGGTTTACTGACGATAGTTGAACGTGACAACGTCATAAGAAAATACCATTCCATCAGTATTTTCTTATGACGTTGTCACGTTCAACTATCGTCAGTAAACCGACTTTACAGACAACCGATTTTTTTGTCAGTAAAAGGTTTAAACTAAAAAGTTTAATAAGAAGAAAACAGTATATTTTTTTAACGTATTCAAACGAATTGTCGAAAGTAGTTGTTGTAAAGTGGTTCTGGACTTTTCCAATTTAAACCCGAAAGAGTGATCGAAATCGAAAAAACGCTCACAACGAGAAATCTTTCAAGATTCGACAGAAGATGTGGCAACCAAAGGGATTTTAAAAGAGAATTATTAATTGATTAACTTTGCTTTGAGACAATTCCGACATTTGAGCTAACAACTGGTGGAACGTTTAACACCGAGCTCAAGGACTCTACAAAAACGTTTGAATAAGCAATTGCTACATTTGTGATTAATTGTAGTTGATTCTTCAGGCTCAAATGCCGTGTTTGTGTGAATATAAAATGTATCTATGTACCTATATTGTGATTAATAAAACGAAAATGAAAATGAACAGTAGGAGCTAACTGTGTTGGTTTAATCCTGACTAACAACATTTTTTAAGATTAAACTTCAATTTGAAAACTACTAGAACTAACCATTCTCTTTATAACTTCTTGAGACCGCCTCCATATTTCTTCGATTCGAACTAAGGCTTTCAAATTTTGAAAATTCAAGTAAACCTTCTTATACTAAAACGCCAAAGCCTTAAGAGGCTAAATAATTATGTAGATAGATGGTTTAATTTTTCCAAAAGGTTTTGGGATATTAATTAAAACATGAATAGTAGGGAATTGGACAATACATAAAAAACAGAGTTTTTATTAAATGGGCCAGAAGTTTCGTTGATCTATTTCGACTTCCTCAGTGGCCCATCTAATCACTCTTTGTCGAAAGACTGATAAGATCGGCCACGAAATCGAATCATCGACGGCCCATTTAATAAAAGCTCAGTTTTTTATTTATTGTATAATTCCCTCGCTATTCCTGTTTTAATTAATATTTAATATGGATGCCATTTTGTGATATGTTTTCTAAAAATGATCTAAATTATTAGATCCTGAAGATTAGTGAATTAGAACGAAATGTTCACGTAAAAGAAAATTGTTTTTATCGGCTGTATAGTACATTCAAAATTTAATTATACCTACTTAAGCACAGCCACAAGACCAATACACAATACCACTACTTATTTTTATTTTTTGTAAAATAAACAAACCATGAAATACAATATGGAATATAGTTATCGACTAAAGGTTTTTATTCCGACCCTTCACATATTTTATTTTTCAAATAGTCATAAATTATTAACTGCAAGATTTCGTCCCTGTATATTGCCAAAGATATTTTTTATCTGCCTTAGATGTCACTTGGCTTCTAAGCGGTGGAATATAGATTCAAAAGAAAGCCAAATTCTCAAGAAAGAAAACATTTATTTGTTCAATCCTCGGAGAGAAAAAAAAACTATTTGGCTTCCCAATCGAATTTCTTTCAGTTTAATGTATTCTATTCTATTGTAGGTCAGGATGACTCAGAAGCCTTCTGCATTGTAACTAGCAATTTGATTAAGATTGGTCCAGATCCGACATCCAATCACTATTCAACCCCAGACCATCTTGGGAGGGCTTTACGATGCCTCGGAGACCAGCCCGATAAAAACAATGCCTTATTCGAGTTAAATCCTTGGCCTAGAGCTGGAGGGGATGATAATCAAAATTAACCCCTGTTATCAATCTGATGGCCTGAAACTGGACTAATCTGAAGCTATAGTAGGCTCTGAGGGGTTGGCTCATTATGGTCCTTATGCTGGTAGGTGCTAGCACTAAGCAGTGAGCAGCCAAGCAGAAAACCCCATAGGTCATATTATGTTGAACATGCAACCAATAACAGGACAGGACGGATTGGCTCCTTTGTCAACCAATATGTAATTCCCGATTGCATTTAGGGAGAAGAGTGTAGCCCGGGGCGCTCGCCCTTTTTGCCTCTCCACCCCATTGACAAGTACTAAAGGGGACAAATGCAATTTGGAGCTATCTTAACTCCCCAATATGGGACCTTAAAAGGTTTTTCTCCGATAAATATCTCCAAGAAATATAAAATGGATATATATATATCAATAGGCTTATATTAGTATATATATATATCGAAAGAAGTTTTATTTAGATAGTAAAAAAATCCGTTCCATTAAGAATTCAATAGAATCCTTCATCAGTCATCTTTTTGTGAAAGTCCATTAAGAGACAAATTTTTTTCTAGTAATGAAACTTTGCAATTTCAAAAATTGCTGAAAGTAGATAATATATGGTTCAAGTTAGTTCAGTTGGTGTCTTCTTCTAATGTTTTATCTATCTATAATAATTTATTTTTATTTATAAATCATTTTTTATTTGCCTTGTGATAAAAATTTAAATATTGATTTAATTGAAAAGCTTTTATTTTGCCGAGAATAGCAGAGTTGTTGAATCATAAAGAGAAACACAGAGGTTGTCCTCTGCTTGATGAAAATTAACATACACACACATAGATCATCATCATCATCATCATCAGCCTGTCGATAGCGACAATCCACTGCTGAATATGAGCCTCTTCCATCAAATGGAAGGAGGTTGGCATTAAACACACATAAATATCAAAATATAAATATGTATATATATATATTATTTATTTATTAAGGGAGATAATAAAGAGTTCTTCTGCTGGAATTATACATTTTTATTTATGACGAAACTATAGTCTCCTTATAAATAAAATTTTTAATTCCAGCACGAAGACTCAATTTTATTATCTATCTCCATCATATAAAAATTCTGCTACCCTCAGCAAAAAAGCTTTCAATTTAATTTAATATTTATTTGTTTGAGACTATGGCTCTCAAGAGGCTTGGCCTTCATCATCAGTCTTTTTAAATTATAAGTTATTTTCATGCGGTCCTTTCGCATGGTATTGAAAATGTTTGTTCTTACTAAGCCGAGAAGCCAGTTAGGACAAATCGTTTAATGTCTGTCTTCTCGTCTTAGTAAGAACCGACTTATTTTCAATATCTACGCGGTACTGGCCCCATGAAAATAATCTTTGTAGTTTAAAAAGACTGATGATTGAAGGCCAAGCCTATGAAACTATAGTCTACAAACAAACAAATATATATATGATTAAATATATTTGATAAATATGTGTGTATGTTATGGTATTTGCAACAAGCAGAGGACAACCTCTTTGTTTTCTCTTTATAAATATTAAATGCTGAGGTTATTTAGACAAAATCTAAACAAGAATTAATTTAACAATGACTTTTCGTCTCTTCATTTGAGACTTTTTCGAATTTTATTTTTATTAGAATGGGCTTTGGTTTAGCATTTTCCTTTAGATCAAGTCCTAGTGAGCCACAATGAATATTTAAAAATGATGACATCAGAAAAGATTGTCTTAATAGTATATTGACTGAATTTGAATAACATTTAATTTCGTTATCTTTTTACCTATTAGTTTTGAAACCTGGGCCAGAAATCAAAACCTCTCAAGCCCTGAGATCTACTGAGCCAACGTTTGCAATGACTTACGTATTTAGCGCTTGATTTACGTATTCCTATTAGACGGACTGAAGTCCTTTACACTGTATGTACAATGATTTTTTTTAATATAATTCAAATTATACAACATATAAACCATAAAGATCATATGATGTACAACATTTAAATGTTAAATTACGATATATACATAAAAATTATAGTTATATATATAAATTATCTATTAATTTAATGTAAAAGTCATGTTTATAGGAGATACAAAATTGAGATTATTTATAGAAACTGCAACTTCCTGATGTTGTTCATTTTGGTGTTATTGGTAGTTATTGTAAAAAAAATCGCCTTTAGATTTTTCAAATCCTAAAATTGACACGTATTTGCTCTAAAACTCATAGCAACGAATTAAGATTACCAATTAAGGCACCACAAAACAACCCTTTTCTGGATCCTGTTTCCGAAAAAATTCCGAACACACCCGTAAACAGACTCACCATTTCCGATACAAATCATTGTAAACAAATACAAAAAAATTATACCTATGTTATCACCCCTGCTAAAAAACTTTGTGAAAGTATTTTTTTAATTTGACCGAGGAGATTTTTTGCTTGCCAGAGTGAAATTGTTAGAATTTACTGTTTTTAATTTTTGCTAAAATTTAATTTCTAAGACTCAATACCTCTACGCGATTAAATTGGATACTAACCGAACAAACGCATTCGCTAACTCGTTTATCCCTATGACGTCTAGAGACAAACTTTCTTCCCCCGACCGTCTTCCCAGAAACATATGACATTCAATCTTTCAAGACACGCATTCTCGAATACCTTCAACTCCGACTCAATCCCTAAATCTCTTCTTATTTCCAAGAAACAAGGGTCCACCGCGGACTACAGAGGTTGAACCTTTTTGGTGCAACTTCTTTTTGATACTGATGTGTATCATTTAAAAAAAGAAAAAATACCTTTTGAAAAATTTATTTTTCTCATATAAATTCATAAATAATTACATAATATTATTTATTTTTCAGTGTGAGTAAAGCTAGATAAATTCAATACATGGATACCCCTTGTAGTTATGCAGCCAGATCGCGTCTATTATAAAATCATAGTATCATAGAATCAATTGAGTCTACTCCAAAGGAAAAGTTAAATATAATTTGTATAAAAAAAGAATGAAAATGAAGGCTAAGCTTTCACAATTACTCTCTAGCAAATATTATTATATATAAGGCGACTAATCGAAGTGTTGAAACGAGGGAACAAACCAATCGACTTGATTGGGGAATAATGGAATTGAAATAATTATCGGAAAAGAGGTTTTTCCTCTTATTAAAAACAAGGACTAAAGATGAATAAGGACACTCGATGGTGGAGAAGTAATCTCCGGAATCGAAGCAAAATACAATGTATACATTAATTAATGTAAAATAATTGGTTTAATAAAATTTATAAAAAAAAAGTGTTGAAACATCTATCCTAACTTTGAATTTTGTGTATCTCTTGTGTATCTCTTAAGCAATGATAATAACATAAAATTATTTATATTTCAGTGTGAGTAAAGCTAGATAAAATGAATTCAATTTATGGAAACCCCTTGCAGGTATGCAACCATGTCGCGTCTATTATAAAACCATACAATCAATTGAGTCTAGATCTCTAGATGCTCAAAAGAAAAATATATTATGTATAGAAAAAATGAAGATGAAGGCTTTCACAATTACTTTCTAGCAAATATCTATTATTATATACGTATGAGGCGACTAATTTCACAGTTGAAACAACTATTTCATACAAACAAATTTTGTGAATCCGTGGCCCAATGATGATTATTTATTATTATTATTATTACCCGAGTTGTTACACTTACTCAACACTAGTGCTGGTAAATATTTACCTACCCTGGCAGTTCTTTTCTTTGGGTTAGGCTCGGACGGTTCGAAAAGGAAATTCACCCTAGCCTGCACACCGTTTTCAGATAATGTATTAATTAAGGAACATGGGGGCTATCCCGTATGGAAGTAAATGGATTTTCGAAATATGTTTTTTATATATTTTTTGAAAATATATTAAAAATATAAAATTTGTGTGTTAAATTTATATAAAATTTATACTAGAGCGACATGGGGAGTCGGGTAGCTCAGCTAACGCACTGGCCTCGCTTCGGCATCAATCGATTATGACGATGTTAGAGTGGAGGTCCGGGGTTCGATCCTGGCTGGCAAATAAAAATTTCTACCGGCTGAAAACTCGGCTTCCTCACTAACCCTACTAACACTCTACTTATGTGCTGTCTAAATGGGCTTTGTTCCCAGTGACATTAAATAAATAAAAAAAAAAATACTAGAGTGACATAAAAATAATCTTATTTTAAGATTATATAGAAAACATAAACTTTATATAAATTTCACACAACAATTTTATATTTTTAATATATTTTCAAAAATATATAAAAAACATATTTCGAAAATCTATTTATTTCTATACGGGATTATATTATATGAGGCACGTTTGAAAGAGTAATATTCTTATCATGAAATTCTATACTGTGAATATGCTATACGTAAGGTTGCTACAATGAATGAATTGCGGCCCGACATAAATCATAAACTTTCTAGATTTGTAAGGCTTATTGAAAAACCTAAGTATCTCATTAAATTTGTCCTGATAAAGGCTAGATTTCTAGAAAAAATTACTGAAAATGATTTGAAGAATAAAACTGCTGATTTTTAAATTTTAAAAAGAATACTTCTGATATATAATTTAAAAAATATTCATTTAGTTTCAGACCTAGTATAATATCTCAAGACTTAAATAAAAAATAAATAAGGTGACGTGTTCTGATGTGACCATCCACTTGACTTTACCATACAACCTGGCTCCTCACTTAAATTATTATTTAATAAAATTATTTATAATCATGTAGGGGAGGTGGCTTAGTTTTTGCATTTTTTAGACTCATAGGGGTACACTGATTATGTATACAAAATTTGGCTGAGTTTGGTAAATGGCCAAGATTTTCATTTTTTGACCCCCCCCCCACCCCCATTTCGGGCGGTTAGATTTTGATTCTTAGACTTCTGGGGGTTCTACTGCTTATGTATACAACATTTGGTTGAGTTTGCTCAAATGGCCTAGATTTTTAATTTTTAACCCCCTGCACCTCCTTAATTTTGGGTCGATATGCACCAAAATCTAATCAGCTCTTAATCTCAATGGACCAAAACTACGTGTGAAATTTGGTTTCGATATTCACACTAGTTTTTGAGCTAGCTCGTCCACAAAAATTTGATAACGCACAGACTAACAGAATAACAACTAGACTAACCAGACTAGTTAGCTAACGAGACATTTTGACAAAACAGTTATTATCTCGAAAAATATTATTTTTTCGATGTTCACTTATTAGTGCTTTTTTGTAGACCGAAATGCCATTGTTTCGCTCAAATTTTGTAATCAAAATAGTTTCGGCCGTTTTTGAGATATTTCGGAAAAAAATGAGCAAAAAAAACTATTTTTCACATTTTTACCTTTAACATACAGGGTATGGTCAAGTATTGTAATCGTGCATAAAAAAGTTTTTTCTTCTTTTTTTCCGAAATATCTCAAAAACGGTTGAAACTATTTTGATTAAAAAAATTTAGCACAACCATGGCATTTCGGTCTACAAAAAGCCCTAATAAGGGAACATCGAAAAAATTATATTTTTCAAGATAATAATTGTTTTGTCAAAATGTCTGTAATCTGAACTCAAAAACTAGTGTGAATATCAAAACCAAACTTCACACGTATTTTGGTGTATTGAGATTAAGAGTTGATTAGATTTTGGTGCATATCGACCCAAAATTAAGGGGGATGGAATGGGGTGGGGGTTAAAAATTAAAAATCTAGGCCATTAGAGCAAACTCAACCAAATTTTGTATACACCCCAGATGTCTAAAAATTCAAAAACTATTAGCCCAAAATGGGAGGAAGTGTAGGGTCAAAAAATGAAAATCTAGGCCCTTGTACTAAACTAAACCAAATTTTGTATACATTATTACTGGATCTCGAGAAGTCTAAAAATGCAAAAATTAACCGCCCAAAATGTAGGGTCAAAAAATTAAAATATAGGCCCTTGAACCAAACTCAATCAAAGCTTGTATACCATACATAATCCGTAGTCCCCCAGAAGACTAAAAATTCAAAAACTAATCACCCAAAATGAGAGGGGGGGGGTGTAGTGTCAAAAAATGAAAATATAGGCTCTTGTACCAAACTCAAACACATTTTGTATACATAATCAGTGGGCCCAGAAAACTAAAAATGCAAAATCTAACCACCCGAAATGGTGGGGAGGGGTGTAGGTTCAAAAAATGGAAATCTAGGCCCTTGGACCAAACTCAACCAAATTTTGTATACATAATCAGTGGGGGTGTAGGGTCAAAAAAATGAAAATCTAGGCTCTTGGACCAAACACAACCAGAAATGTATGCTAAACACAAGTGGATGGCCACATCAGAACGTGTCAGTTTATTTTTCTACAACTTCCAATCCTAATTTTAAGTAGGTTTACACTCTAAGGAGACGATATCTGTGGATGCGGGTCTTAAAAGATTGAAACCTTGCTTTTCTTTCTATGTAAGAGGAACTTTGAAATGAAATAAATCTAAAATGTTTTTTTTACTCAGTTTTATATACTTTATTCTCTGGTGAAAAAGAATATTAATAGAAATTGTTTGGATAGAAATAATAAAAACCCCCGATAAAATAATAATAAACCACTGGGTTTCTTTCTCTTTCTTTTAACACTTAATATTCATTCTTCATCCCCTTTTATGAAAGGTAATCATAAAAATGGTCCATTGTTTTAAAATTTTATTAATTTTTATTATCGACAACAACACGGCGGGAGATCGTTTTCCATCTCGTCTAGAAAAATGAATATTCCACGGTTGTGTTTGTCGATCTAATCCTCCAGCCCACCAGTTAAGTGAATACATGTACAAAATAAAATTCCATAATTGGGCCCCCCATCCCGTACTCTCCCATCCCCGAAACCTAGACAGCGTGAATGAATACAAATTGCGGAAATATAAAAAAACTAATGAACCGAAACATTTATAGCCTCTCCCTCTCTCTATAATAAAATATCAAATTATTGGAATTTGTAGTTAAAAACTACATAGAAAATAAAGCGAGAATATCCGTTTGAGTGCGCTCATCCAATCTGTTGCCAACTGACAACGAAATAAATTATATTTCTATTGTCAATGCGGATGTTTATTTGCATATAACGTATATCATCTATCAATAGTAATGTAAATATTTTCTGCTAGCTAAAATTTATAGTGTGAAAAGAATTAAACTTTTACATCGTTTTTCTCAAATAAACAAATAAATAAATTATTTCACCATTATTATGATCATCGATTATAGAGTGCTAAGAGTGGTTTGACGTAAGCACAGCCTTCCACTAACTCTGCCAAATCTATTTATCCTCTAGAACAGCGATTCTTAACAGGGGGCCGCTGTTCCCTGGAGGCAACGAAAAGTATGTAAGGGGTCAGGGAAAATATTAGAATTTTTTAAGTTTTTATATCTTTACAAATAAAAAAATTAATTAAAAAAATATGTTACTAGTTTTTATAAGTGATACATATGTAAGTGACAAATGAATTTAATGACATCTCAATATTGTTATAGAGAGAAACAAAGAGGTTGTCCTCTGCTTGATGCATCAAACAGAGGACAACCTCTTTGTTTCTCTCTATGAATCAACAACTCTGATACTCTCGGCAAAATAAAAACTTTTCAGTCAATATTCTTAAATATGGTCAAACTAAATAAAAGCGTTGAGCGCATAGGCAGAATTTGAACCAAACAGACAGGCAGACAAAATTACAAGTTGAATAAAACCGTGTAAATATCTTTTATAAGTCTAGGTTTACAATTTTTATACGGAGGGGTGAACCGCGACTTAATATCGTGTACACCTACTTTCACTTTCATTTCCAAGTAGAAGACAATAGATGAAAAGATATTATCTAATTAATTCCAAAATAATTCCACCTAATTCCAAAGAAGGTGTACACCTAATTCCAATCGCGGTTCACCCTCGTTTTATACTATAGCAAATATACCTATTTTTCAAGAAATATGTTATTACTGATTATCTGATAAAGAATTTTTTGTTCTCTAAAAAACGTTAAAAAATATACATATATAAATAAATGTTATGTTAAGATCTGCTTTTTGATTTATTTATTATTGTTACATTTGAAAGATTTTTTTTTTGTATTAGTAATTATGGTAGTTCTTTCGCAAATGCAAAAATTCAAGAAGTTTTTGAAACTTGGAATATAAGTCATTAAAAGCATAATACACATACCTACTGTTAAAATTTGAAGACGATTTACCACACCAAACATGAAATAATTTCAATTAAAAATGACATTTTTTACATAGGGTAGATAGGGAAAGGGTTGGGTATGGTCATTATTTTATTTTCATTAAAGGACTTTCACCATCTTGATGAAAAACTAATATTTGTTAGAATAATATATTCGGAGTAAGTTAAAAAAATGAAATTATATACCACGTAGTTTTGATAAAAAACAAAAAACACACCTATTTGGGCGATTATTTTAGTGGAGGGATACAAGCACAATGGCTTGGAAACGATCAGGTTAGTATGTGTGTATCCATATAGAGATTTCGTAGTGTGGGTGGACAGTCACGTTAAAAAAATACCTAAAATTTTACTTCCGTTCATATTTATAGAGTGGTTACGAGGCTAAAACTTTTTGTGTGGATTGTCGCAAAAGAACCTCCTTAAGAGTATGTTATTTTAATAGTGGGGGGGGGGGGGTACTGGCCGCTAAAATATTTTAGTGTTTTAAGGGGTTCGCGAATATACTTTCAGATTTTAAGGGGCGACTAGTAAAAGGCTAAGAACCACTGCTCTAGAAGTCTCACATCTCGTATTTTTCATTATCAAATATACTACAGATTTCCTTCCTCTCTTTTTGCCCAAATCACCCTCTAAAATATCCCTTAGCAACCTCCGTCTGTTAACATTTGAGCTCTTCTCTTCTTTTAGATTTTTCCAAAGTATTCTCGATTCTCTAATTTTTTCCAGAAATTTTTCGTTTGAAATTCTATCCAGCCATTTAATTTATTTTTAATAAAATTGCGGATTAATAAATTTTGACAATATATTAGGGTGCTCCTTATTTTGTATATTTTCAAATATTTAAGCTGACAGAGGCTCATATGGTAAGAAATAAATAAATAAAAATATCCCCCAAGTTTCAAGTCTTTATCTCAATTATAACCTGTGCCTCCATCGATGTAAGTTTCTCATCTAAATAACATGAGGGTTTTGGCATTAAAATATCGATTTTTTTATTTCAGGCAAATGTAATGGTTCAAAAAAGTTGAAACTCTCTAAACTTTATCCTATATAGTACTAGCTATCATCTCAGAATTTTTACAGACTTTTAGCTATTATAAATTCTGGAATCTATAACTTAGTAGCACTAAGATATAGCAGTATTTTATCTAGCTGTAACTTCAAAATTATAATAGCTAAAAATCTGTAATAATTCTGATGGATAGCTAGTATTATAAGGATAAAGTCTGCAGAGTTTCAAATTTTTTGAACTATTACTTTGGCCGGAATAAAAAATCGATATTTTAATGCCAAAAATCCCATGTAATTTAGATGAGAAACTTACATCGCTGGGGGCACAGGTGATAATTGAGATAGAGACTTGAAACTTAGAGGATATTTTTATTTATTTATTTCTAACCATATGAGTACTTGTCAGCGTAAAAATTCGAAAATACCCAAAATAAATGCCACCCTAATACGTACTTTAAAATCCTTGTAAAATTAAATTATCTGAATTGGTTCCATTAATATTTGAACATATAATCTATTTCAACTTAATTCTCATAAAATAGATTTAACATTTTAGGGGTGGTAATTTTTGTCTGGCACCCGGACGCCAAAGTAACTTAAGATTCAACCTCCCGACACGCTTACATTTGGATACTAACCGAACAAAACCATTCGCCAATTGGTTTTTCCCCATGACCCTTAATACATATACCCTATTCAGATGTATTTTTTGATTTAATTAACTATAAAATTAATTGAATGGTGAATTAATAGAAAGATAGACCAAGGGTAATGAATACCACAAATTCTTAATAAAATAATTTATTAGAACGTCATTTTCACCCTATTAAAAAACCCCCGATTTTCCAAGACTCAACACCCCTACACGCTTAAATTGGATACTAACCGATCAAACACCATTTGGTTTATTCCTATGACTTCTAAAGATTGGAACACACTTCCTCTATCCGTCTTCCCAGCTACATAAAACCTTCAGTCTTTCAAGACCCTCATTCACAGATACCTTCAACGCCTAATCCTTGAAATCTACAAAGGTCAACAGCGGATTACAGAGGATGTACCTTTTTGGTGCACCTTCTCCTTGTATCAATATCATTATAAAAAACTTTGCAGGACTCTGTCAAAGCGAGAAAGAGCAACCTCTATTCGAAATAAACTGCAACGGATCGTTGCTAAAACTTTATCCAAATTCATTTGAAATATTAATATGTTTGTTCCTTTATTATTAATCAGATATCACTTGCAATTTGTAGTTCATATTGACATTAATTCAAAAATAATTCTCATTTAAGAGTCGAGGAATAACCATTCTACATTGGATTTTTGACATTTCGGTTATTATTGGTAACCATTGCTGAAGACATAGAGGAATCGACTTAAAATCAAAAATAGCCATCGATTCTCATCTAATACTTGAGGAATAACAATTCTACATTAGGTTTTTGACGTTTCGATTATTATTGGTAACCATTGCTGAAGACATGGAGGAATCGACTTAAAATCAAAAATAACGATCGATTCTTATCTAATACTAGAGGAATAACCTTATTGAATTCCATTTTTGATGTTTTGACTATTAATGAAACCTTACTGAAAACTTAGAAGAATCGACTTAAAATCAAAAAGACTAAATTCTTTAGCAAACAACTCAAGTCGAGTTGTTTACCAAAAAAGAATTTAGTCTTTTTGATTTTAAGTCGATTCTTCCACGTTTTCAGTAGAGGTTGCCATTAATAGTCAAAACATCAAAAATGGAATGCAATAAGGTTATTCCTCTAGTATTAGATAAGAATCGATCGTTATTTTTGATTTTAAGTCGATTCCTCCATGTCTCAGCAATGGTTACCAATAATAATCGAAACGTCAAAAACCTAATGTAGAATTGTTATTCCTCAAGTATTAGATGAGAATCGATCGCTATTTTTGATTTTAAGTCGATTCCTCCATGTCTTCAGCAATGGTTACCAATAAAAACCGAAACGTCAAAAATCCAATATAGAATGATTATTCCTCAAGTACTAGATGAGAATCAATCGCTATTTTTGGTTTAAAGTCGATTTCTCTATGTCTTCAGCAATGGTTACTAATAAAAACCGAAACGTCAAAAATCCAATATAGAATGATTATTCCTCAAGTACTAGATGAGAATCAATCGCTATTTTTGATTTAAAGTCGATTTCTCTATGTCTTCAGCAATGGTTACTAATAAAAACCGAAACGTCAAAATCCAATATAGAATGATTATTCCTCAAGTACTAGATGAGAATCAATCGCTATTTTTGGTTTAAAGTCGATTTCTCTATGTCTTCAGCAATGGTTACTAATAAAAACCGAAACGTCAAAAATCCAATATAGAATGATTATTCCTCAAGTACTAGATGAGAATCAATCGCTATTTTTGGTTTAAAGTCGATTTCTCTATGTCTTCAGCAATGGTTACTAATAAAACCGAAACGTCAAAAATCCAATATAGAATGATTATTCCTCAAGTACTAGATGAGAATCAATCGCTATTTTTGGTTTAAAATCGATTTCTCTATGTCTTCAGCAATGGTTACTAATAAAAACCGAAACGTCAAAAATCCAATATAGAATGATTATTCCTCAAGTACTAGATGAGAATCAATCGCTATTTTTGGTTTAAAGTCGATTTCTCTATGTCTTCAGCAATGGTTACTAATAAAAACCGAAACGTCAAAAAATCCAATATAGAATGATTATTCCTCAAGTACTAGATGAGAATCAATCGCTATTTTTGGTTTAAAATCGATTTCTCTGTCTTCAGCAAAGGTAACGGATAAGAAAACAACGCAAAGTTGCTATGGTTACTCATAAAAATTCCTCCCCAAATTTTTAGCATTTCACAGAGAGAAGCCTATCCATTCTTACTTAAGCAAGGCTAAATGAGCTATATTAAAACTTTCAAATGAATAAATTTTAAAGAATTTAAAAATTAAAAAAGTACCATCTTACTCTAGAGTAAAGTACTTTAAAATATAATTTTACTAAAAACTTTATTTAACCTTTTTTGTGGTCCCCAAAGGTACTTAATTAGGATATTAAATTTCATCAAAATTGGTTAAGTCATTTTCAAGATATTTGTGAAAAAACTAAAAAAGTACTGAAATAAAGTACTAATGTTTGTGGGCCGATATGTACCAAAAACTAATCAGCGCTTCATTTTGTTAAACTAATGGTAGGTTTTCAATTTCATTTCAATCGGTTCAACGGTGTGGAAAAAATCGTGGGCCAAAAAAACGATAACATACATCCATACATACATCCGCACGCACTAAATGAAAAAATCGCACTTTTTGGCCTCTCGACAGAGACCCCATGTAATTTTTGGCAAAACCGCCACGTGCTAAAATTCAACCTAATTGAATACTACAATTTGTGACTTTAATTGAGTCCATGGGTTCCGTAGTCTTTACCTGAGGACCCTTTGAAGCCACGCTTGCCCCGAGAGCGATTACAATACTTTACCCATGCTTTGCATTGGATAAAGTAAAAATCCTGAGCTTGTGACTATATTAAGAAATAAAAATCTCTTGAGGATCTTCCTATTCCATAAAGTGATTTGTGGTTTGTGTAATAATAAACATTTTAGACCAGAATATCGATTCTTCTTTAGAAAGGGGCATTTTTCATTAAATATTTATTTTCTTTTTCTCTACTCTTCTTTATTACCAGGCACATTAAAAATTTAGTAATTCAAAATAAACTGAATCATGCTTTGACAAATTCAAGTTGGCAAACGTGATGACGGATCTAATAAAACCCGATTAGAGGCATCTTGAACAAATAAACATGCAGGCAATTTCCATTCCGCACTCAAATGAGCTCATCCGTCTGAAAGTTGGAATTTATTATTATTCCCCAAAGCCACCCACTCTTTTTTTTTCTCGCAGCAAGTACTTGGATATGGTCTATATCAGCGGTGTATAACAGTTAAAGAAATAAAAATAATTGAATGAATTTTGATGAGGCAATCCAATGTTAAAAAAAGAGAGATAATTATAAATATCAAATCGGAGGTTTCGGAGGTTTATTCCCTCCTTCTTCAGAGGATTTGAAAGATCAGTGAAGGAAATACAATGTTACCTCTGTCTCCTCTCTCATTGGCAGGAACAATATTACACAGCATTTCATTCTCAGCAGAATTTCGTGTAGTGACTAGACTAATCACTACACTAAATTATGCTGAGAATGAAATACTGTATAATATTGTTACTTCCACTGAGAGAGAGACAGGAGGAAATGTCACATTGTATTTCGTTCACTGACCTTTCAAAACCTTGAAGAAGGAGAAAAAACCTCCGAAACGTCCGTTTTGGTGGTTATAATTATCTCTCTTTTTGAACATTGGACTGCCTCATCAAAATTCATTCAATTCACTTGGACCGCATACTTGAGGTTCCACAGCTAATATAAATATTCCAAAATACTTGAGATATGAACTAGTTTTTTCCTTGCATCAAAAGTATTAAAAAAATGTCTGCTTTCTAGTTGAGTGTTTCTCAACCTTTTTATTATACAGGGACCCCTGCAAAGTATGTCGAACTTGTCGGACCCCAAGTAAAATTTGTAAATTGTGGAAAGTAAAAAGATTCGCATAATCATACTATGCTTAAATTATAGATACTTATTTTTAAATACTTTAAAAAAAATTCTTCTGAAAATATTAGAAATAATTATTATACAATGAATGTTTAGAAAATATTGAATATATACTTATAATTTTTACTTTACCATGCAGGTAATCGTGGATGAAAAAAGTGCGTTTTTTTGCTTTTTTTAATTTATATAATCCATAAAAAATACATTTCATTAACAAAGTAAAATTTTAAATGTCACTGAGGTATGTAATTTTTGTCACCCAATTTGAATCGTTAAAAATATGAACTTAAACTTGACTTTTTTTCTATTAAAAACTTGTGTACTTCTGATCGCATATTAATGAGCCGTTTCAGAATATTTCCCGGGATAACCAACGTATGTTATGTCAGTATGCAAAGAACCCATTTCTTCACACAAAAGCTCGAAAAGACGAGAATTTATTTCACTTGCTTTTATAAAACCACCAGATGTCTCACTAATAACTAAAAATGAGAATTGTAATTCTATACATATTTTCGTGATTTTTTAAAATTATTGTTAAAAGATATTTAGTAAGGTAGGTACTTGTGGACCCCGGGCTTAGCTAGAGGTCCTCTAGTTGTCCGCGGACCCCCGGTTGAGAATCACTGTTCTAAATGAACATACAATTGACAAATCGCTAAAATTTGCAGCTATTTATGGCTGTAGTTTATTTTTGAAAAGAGGGTTTATCTATAAAATAAAATACACACTAAAACTTTTATACCCTATAATTTAATAATTGTAGAAATTTTTTTGTATAAATTAAACTCAACTTTTAAAGCGATTTAAAATATTTTAATTAAGTTTAACTTTATTTTTATTCGCATATCATGAAATCTAAAAAAATTTTTTTTAATTTTTAAAATTTTTCATTTGACTTTTGTGACATCACAATTTTTAAGATCCCCAGGCCCCGTGTCACATTTTGTCACAAATGCTGAGATTTCCTTCCTTCTTACTAGGTGACGTAATTTATGGACGACCTAATAGACTAATGTGTTTGACAAATTAGTATATGCATTAAAACCATTAATTCGATAAATATATTTCAAAATCAGTTTAAAAGTTATAAGGGCCGCAGACGCTTGGAATTCCTATTTTGTTTAGGGGTCGAAAATAAAATCCACTGGTCTATATCTTACTCTCTATAAAAAAGCAAATAAAAATAAAATGGAAATGGACTCATTCTCAGAGAGAAGGGCGCGTATTTGTTTTTAATATTTCCTGCTAATCCAGCGGTTTGTATTCGTAATCCGTTTGCCGCTGCCTGGTCACTACTAGTATTTCGCCCCCATGTCGCCACCCGACTAGACAATTTTTAGGGTCCAGTCTAGAAATTGAACCCTCTATCATCTCGCCCAATATATAGAGTGCAGATCGCATTTTCTTATTTCTTTTATTAACTTTCCTTTCATTTTTCTCATTCCTCCGAACCCTCCCCATAACTTCATTCCTATTATCTTTCTTAGGGTTTTATGAATCCCCACAAGCACCGAATGTCGGAACGTCTTTCTTTCCAGATCTTTTCTCTTGTCCTTGGCAAATCCATCCAGAAGAAACCGTTGAAAAATCCTCCTCGGGGACCTCCACCTGTTTTACTCTAATCCTCTAATCTTTGCGCATCCATTATATTCCGGCGAGCCTTGGAAAAGCTAAATATTCATAATTCAAACCTAGATTTTGCATAAATTGTTTTTTCCCCGTTGAGTATTTTAGGATTGAACAAAAGAAAACAACAACCCGAAACTAAAAGGTTTTCTCTCATGGGAGTAAGAATAATTCGTTTCTCTCGTTTTTTATATAAAAAAAATGTCAGATATCTTTAACTAATATTGAATCGAAACCAGTAAAATCTAATTTCTTTTCGCGAAATATTAATAAGCCTTTGCAATTTACTTGAGTGGAGAAAAGAAACGTTAACAGAAGAGAGTGTAGAGTTTCCATAAAGAAAGCCTAAAATGAGTACTCAAATACATAATTGACTTTGAAAAGTAAAGTGTGGATTCTATTTGATACAAAATTTATAAATTTAACCTTTTAAAAATCTACCCCATTGTTATTTCGTTTTGACCTAAGTGTTTATATGTTCTTGTAAGATTCTCAAATTCTATTACCTAGGTTCAAATCAAATCATTGAGCACTTTTAGTAAATTGTCACAAAGTGCTTTGATTTAGAAAACTTTTTTATGAGGGAGAAGATAAAAGTCAAGCGTTAAACTAAACATCAAAAAAAACAAAATTAAATTGAACGAAATAGTGTAAGTTCTTTTAAATCTAGGCATACTCAGGTTTAACCAAATTGTAGTAATTTTGAAATTTTTTGTCAGAGAACAGTTTGAGCTACAAAGCTGAAACTCTCCACAGATATGATCATGGGCTGAGTTTGGGGGTGGCAAGGGGGTTAGTGCCCCTACAAAACTTACTGCCCCCCTCCCTAGAAAAACAGAAACTCCATTATTACGAGGCATCACTTATCTATTTCTTATTCAATTATTTCGCTAATTACAAAATTCGTCAATTCCACAAAAAAGTTATAGTTGATCTCTAATCGGATTACCGAAATTGAAACCTTGTGGTGGCCGCCTGCCACCCATAGGATAACTCCATGACTACGCCAATGGTTTATTAATCCAAACTTGTCTACTGAATTTCATATCACTGTAGTCGTATGCTCATTTGTCTGATTTTCTGTATTTTACAAGTAGAGGGTCAAAGGCTAGAAAGCTCAAAATTTCAGTACATCTTCTGCTTGGAAATACAAACTTTTTTTGATTTTATGTTCTTAAGCTGTCGTGGTTATTGGCATTCAGATAGAAACAATGACTGAGAGAATCAACTGGGTGTGCGCACCATACAATTTTCACATTAGTTTCTCCCTTATTTGATTTAATCATCATACCAATTTTCTTCATTCAAATCACTTCAATTTGGGTTTCCAGCAAGCTGTTTTGAGAAAACCAGAAAAAAAAATATTTTTCTCAGTTTCATTTCTAAAGACAAACACAACAAATAAAGTGAAATCAATATAGAGCAGGGTGAACTCGAATTTCGAGTGATATTATTATTTAAATAAATATATTTAATTATGAATTTTTTGAACAGTTTGGGTCTTGAACTCTTATATATTATTATAAAAGTTACCATGGTTCGTTGTGGAAATTTTCTGAATGACCAATTTGTTTGCCATCATTCATACTACTTATAGATATAGGGGGGGGGCTTAATAATTATTAACTACTAATAAACAAAAATTTATAACAGGAAACCTAAAAATGAATTCCAGTAGAGTTTTATTTGCTGATTATCATGCAATTTCCAGATTTTTTACAACAGGTCAGAGTTTCGAGATATTATCGGTCAAAACGACGAAAAAGGCCATTTTGACCTATTTTCGAGTCTCATTAGATATTAAACAGCAATATTTGAAATCAAAATATTTTGTTGACGTAATAGAAAACAGCTTCCTCTTTGATTTTCAAATTACCACTTGAATTTAGCTCAATTAGAAGTCGAGTTATAACTAAAAAAACTAAGACCAAATGAGCCGTTTATTTTGAAAGTGGCGTAAGCCCATTATTTTCTATGTTGAAATAGTTGTATTTATATATATTTTGATGTATTTATTTTGACAAATTCATGAGAATATTCTACTTTTGGCTGTGATATTAAAAATATGAAAAGAAGATATCTGGTCTAACTAAATCTGTCGTTAACTCATTTTTTACAAAATTGGACTTACTCCACTTTCAAAATAAATGGCCTCATATGTTTTTATCTATGTTTATTATTTTTTATATTTCGTAGTTTTAGTTTTTTTAGTTATAACTCGAGTTCTAATTGAGCTAAATTCAAGTGATAATTTGAAAATCAAAGAGGAAGCTGTTTTCTATTACATAAACAAAACATTTTGATTTCAAATATTGCTGTTTAATATCTAATTGGACTCGAAAATAGGTCAAAATGGCCTTTTTCGTCGTTTTGACCGATAAAATTTGGAAACTCTGACCTGTTGTAAAAAATCGGGAAATTGCATTGTAATCAGCGTATAAAACTACTAGAATCTATTGTTAGGTTTACGGGGAGAAATTTTTGATTAGTAGTGTAATTATTCGATTAAAATTTGAATACAATGTTTGATTTTGGGTAAAATTAATACATAAATTTCAAGTTTGTATTTAGTTTACGAGCTACAATGCTCTGATACTGATAGCGAGTAAACGCCAGCGGAATTGGTATAAATGAATAAAACACACGTTTAGGAGATGTAATATAATATAATATAGTTGATAAAGAGTTAAGAGAGTGTTACAATTATGAATGTATGTGTCAGAACAAAGGAGTCATGGAAATAATATAAACAGATAGGACAGACAGACGGACTGGCTCTTCTGCATGCCTACGCCATCTCGCTGATTGCTACATAAGTTCCATCAGATACACATACCTAATCTAAGCTTCAGATATGAATCCCAGAAAAGTAGGGTCAAAAATGAAGCAATCTGACAATCGTTTTGATTTTAAGAAACAACATTCACAATTTTAGTAAAATAATAATTTTAGAAATTCCCCAAACCAGATGATATTTCTGCTTTTCCGTATTGTTCCTCTCAAGTAACTATTAAGTACAATTATTGTATTAATTTATTTTATTTTATTTTTTTCGAAAGCAGCCACTTCTAAACAACATAAACATTTTTTCTCCAAATATGTTTTTATACAATTATTTTTTCCGATTGTCGTTTTTTTTTCTTTCGTATTCTCGCCTTAAGGAAATCTTGGCTTGGCTGCCAACAAATCAAAGTAGAAATTGATTTCCTCCCTTCATCATCTCTTTTCACAAAAAAAATAAAATGAAAAAAAATCTTGACAAGAGAATTTGGTTTATTTTTTCTTCTAGACGATGTGGAAAGAAATCTGCTTTATTCTTCAGCAAAATCGTTCTCGTGATTTAAATACAATTCGTGACAAGAGAAAGTATCGTCAAAGAGACTATTAAACATGAAATGAGATCAATTGGAAACCTTTCATTCCTTTTTTGGATATTCAATTTAGAGATCTACCTATATACATATATTTATTTTTATATAATTTTCTCAATTTATGACTTCAAAGGGTTTTTTTATTCATGAATATTAACATGATACAAAAAAGATGACTTTTGGTTCTTTCAGAAAAAATGTTCTAAATTTTAGGTACATCCTTACATCCCCTATATCTCGTAATATATTCAAAGATTTTGTAAATTCAATTTTTTTTCAATTTAAATAGTACCACTTTTATAAAGATTATACTAATAACTGCAGAAAGCAGTAAAATTAGATCTTTGGATCAACTTTTATCAACCCAAACGACGTTTGGACTTCTAAGTTAAGTACCGTTAGTATTAAATGAGGGTGAAGTGAATAACAATGGAATTAGACAAGCTTTTCATTGGCACAGTTTTACTAGCAAAAAGTAAATTTAAATAATACCAATTTTATGAAGATTATACTAATAACTGCAGAAAGCACTAAAATTAGATCTTTGGATCAACTTTTATCAACCCAAACGACGTTTGGACTTCTAAATTAAGTACCGTTAGTATTAAATGAGGGTGAAGTGAATAACAATGGAATTACACAAGCTTTTTTTCAAAGGCACAGTCTTTACTAGCAAAAAGTAAATTTACAATATTTTTTTTCTTTTTTAATTAGAGGAATAAGTGAAAACTTTTTCAAGACTTGCCATGCTTTCACCAAAAGTTTGGTGGACGAGTGAGCTATCTACAATTTAGATTTAGAACCTTATTTAATATAATATATTTCATTTTACATTATTTTGTTATTTATAGTATTTTTTTTTTTTTTTTTTTTTTATAATGATATTGATACAAGAAGAAGTTGCACCAAGAAGGTACAACCTCTGAAGTCCGTGGTGGACCCTTGTAACGTGAAGATAAGGGGAGATTTATTTTTAAGCGAGGGGTGAACCGCGACCTAATATGCTGTACACCTACTTCCACTTGTACTTCCAAATATTTCCATGTACTTCCAAATATTTCCATGTACCCAATATTTCCATGTACTTCCAAATATTTCCAAGTATGTAATTCCAAATATTTCCAAGTACTTCTAAAATACTTCCAAAGAGGTGTACACCTACTTTCAATCGCGGATCACCCCTCGTTTTTAAGTTTTTAATTATAAGTTGTTTTTGATTAAAATTTTTGATAGCTGAATTTATTTTAAAAGTTTAGAAAGAATAAATCAAATTTTATTTTATTTTATTATACAATGAAATTTGTTTTAAAATAAATAAATAAATACATTTTAAAAATTGAGATTGAAAAACACACGATTGTTTACATATTATGCTTTTACGATGACAATGCAAGGATAAAAATTTCTCAATAAGAGCCGAAACGTCAATTTTTAATTATTTTTTAATTTCATTTTTTATCGATTTTTCCCAAAGTTCAAGTCGTTGAGAGCCCTTAAGAATATTTAAACATTTAAAAAATGGTGTATAGAAATCATTTACCATAATTCAATGAAGAACATTTTATAATGTTATATAATTATTTCTAAGAGTGCAAATACACTACTAGAGTAATTCTAAGTAGAGAGGGCTCTCCGCTAATCAGATTAAAGTGGGCGTGGCCACAAGTGCAGCTTAGTCCAGTTGTTTCGAAATAAGTTCCACTTAAGCCATCTCCACTTCATTGTGTGCAGGCACCTTAATAGAGATTAATTTAAAAAAATAATTGTAAATTTTTTTCCTTAATAGTCTATTGTTTCATTAATCTTGTTATATTTCCAAGTGAACAAGAAAAAATACAACTTATTTTTTGATATATAGATAATCTAAATTGTCTCAACTATGATAAAAGTTGAATGCACAACGAAAGAGCAGCTCAGCCATTACGCGCGAATAAATCTGTTCAAGAGCTCAGAGATGCCAATTAATCTCGAATTGAAGTGGATGCTGTCAGAATGGCGCCAATAAATTATACCATTTGACGCAGATGATGACAGACAGACAGACAAACGCGCACTTGACTCGACAATTCGTCGTAATGAAGACGAATAATAGACACCATTGTGCATCCTATTCATGTTTATATAGAAATGGAACGAAGAAGCAGAAATGGCCTCTAATTGGGAGATGATTTTCAAAAGCTTAAATAAAGCCAATCGAGACATATTAATTCCAGCTTTATTAGTTGTTGCTTAGTTGTTGTTTTTATAATTATTCGCTCGTAATAACATTTTTGTAAACTTATGAGGTTTTGTGAACTTTTGTTAATTAGACTAATTTAATAATCAGTTTTTAATCCAATATTTTATGTATAACTAGCTGCAAGGCCCGCCTTCGGCTTCGGGGCTCACCCCCTGGACCCCCAGCCCTCGAACCCCACACTCACCCCACACTCCCACCCACCACACCCCCCGAAACCCACCCCGCACCATGCCCAAACCCCGCTCGACACCACCACCCCAACACTCCATTCCACACCATAACCCATTCACCCCCACCCCACACCCTCCAACCCTGCGCACCACACCCCCACCTATCCCCCTGGACTCTACTCCGCACCACCCCCTGCACCCCCACCCTACTCCTCCTCACTCCTCACCCCACCCCCATTCCACCCCGAACCCACCCTCCGCGCCTATTTTTTGCATTTCTAGCCTTCTAGTGACCCACAGATTATGTATACAAAATTTGGTTGAGTTTTGCCCAAAAGAAAGAACTTTCATTTTTTGACCCTCCCCCCCATTTTGAGTGGTTAGTTTTTAAATTTCTAGCTTCTCTAGAGGCCCAGAGATTATGTATACAAAATTTGGTTGAGTTTGCTCCAAGGGCAAGAATTCACTTTTTTTACCCTCCCCCTTTTTTGGGTGGTTTTTTGGGGAAATTTTTTAAATAAAAGTTGTCAGAAATCACATCCCCTACAACTTGGTTTATCATAAAATTTGCCGTAGGGTTAATAGTTTAGGAGTTATTTGATAATTTTCATTCGTGCGCCCCCCAAACCCCCTTCTGGGTTCAAAATATCAAAACATTATATAGCTAAAAACGTAAGTTAGAAGACATCTGATGTAAATATAAAATTTCATAATAATCCCTTCAGCCGTTTTTACGTGAATCGTGAGCAGCTTTTCGGAAACGACGAAAACATACATACATACAGACATACATACAGACAGACAGGAATTTTGTTGAGGGTGTTTTCGTTCATAACTTTGCTTGAAACGTGTGCAACCAAAATTTGGCGTGATTTGGAGCAATGTACAGACAAAACCTTAATTTTTATATATATATATATATATATATATATATATAGATTAATATTCAGTTCTCTCTCTCAATTATTTGATTTCTTTATCCTGTAATTATAATCTGCTCATGTGATTAGGCTCAAAGAACCTGTTTAGATATTTTCTTATACTTCTATATATTATTGTAAATACTTTTGTATGTGTCTATTATATATCTTGTGAGAGTTGTGGATTTAGGCCTAGGTGTATAAATCTTTCAAAAAAACAATAAGAAATATCGTCACCTTAAGAGTGTAAACCTCCTAACTCACAACAAGGAAATTTTACAGGGCAGAGAAAAACAAACAACATTTATATTGTATTAGATGAAGGAGGAGGTATCAGCCAAAGTGGATGCGCTGAGTTCAATAAAACACCCTGAATAAAACGTTTCGGACTGAATTTATTTGGCCATCTTCAGTTAAACACGAAATTCGGAACACATGTGTAACTTCCAATTAACTGAAGATGGGTAAATAAATTCAGGCCGAAACGTTTTATTCAGGGTGTTTTATTGAGCCCAGCGAATCCAACTTTGGCTGATTCCTCCTCCTTCATCTAATACAGTTTCATCACAGCCACGAACTCAACGAAATTTAATATTGTTAATGTAAGGATTTAAGCATCTTTTTTGAGCTTCTTTTTTGAAAAAAGATGGAATTTTTTCAAAAATCAACCCAATTATAATATTAAGAAGGGAATTTAAATTTATTAAGGAACGAATCAAAGATTTTAGTAGAAATATTTTTACTTTGCATATCAGAGGGCTGGGTCCCCTCGGAAATCGAACCCAAGCGTCTTAGCGCAATAATCGAACCCAAGCGTCAGCCAAACCCTTAAGACGAATCTCTCTCCGATATGCAACATATGTAAGAAATAAAGCTACAAATTTTGCACTTCTTTCATATATATTTGTATATATATAGGAAATGATTAGGATGATGGATGATTTTATTATGTTTGGCTCAAAGGGTTAGTTGGAAAGAGATTTGCCAGGCTTGGATGGAAGATAATCTTCAGAGATTAGAATTTCTATTGGCGGCTTCAAAGCCAGAAAAAATGCTATTTTAAATAAGAATTCGCACTAGGCAGTTGAAACTATGCTTTTTATGAAATAATGGCACAAGGCCCGCATTTATTGCTTCTTCGTTACAGAACGTGTATACAAATTACTTCTTAGACACAAGCCGTTTCGTTCCAAATCGTTCCAAGGTGATCAGTCACCCCGGAGAGCTGCCTCATTCAATGAGTTTCAACAAGTGACAACTCACACATGACAACTGAATTCGCTTCGAGGAGCTGGCTGCTTTTATAACCCTGGCTCTAATGAGCAATTAAGCTGATTGGTTAATTATTGGCGCCTTTTAGGTGACGTATGCATAACTTTTCGCGCGCTTGGTTCTTTATAAAAGGGGCGTGTCCTTGCTGTTCACCTGTAATTTTATCGAAAGATTTTGACGGGCAAACAACAAACGTCTTTCTCAAGGCGAAAATGAATCCCTATTTTCAAAAGCACTTTACAGCGAAAGGAGCGAAGAATAAAATCCCACATATATATATATATATTAAAATAATTTCATTTGTAATAACAGACATCAATGCTCAAAGGCTACTCTATGGGAGAGCCTGTAGGGTAGGCAACAGTTTTAGGCGAGTTTGCACACCCGAAAGGAAAGCAATGCTCAGTCAAGAGTGAAGATATATGAAAAAATCATATTTCGACTAACAACAATTTATTAATTAATTTTTAATTCAATTATTTTATTTTATTTTGTTTTAATGTTCGTTCTATTTAATTTGAATGTTATTTATTTATTTGTGTATATAAATTTATCAATCAAATTATCTTCCACCCCTGAACATATATTGATAAAAATGTAATTTTCATTCTAATTCAAAATAGAATAAATAAATACATAAAAAAAAATTTCTAAAAAGTAGTTGCAAATTACCTTGGGACGCGTGGACGATGTTTTCACTTCGAAATGTCATTCGAAACGACTAGATGTCCTCAATTAAAGAATGGTATACGTATGGCTGAAAGAAGGAGAATTGATTTCTTAATATTGTTAAAAATACAAAACAATCTATTAATTTTAAAACTCTATACTAATTTATTTCGACTTACTAAAGTTGGTAATGCTGGGCGTAGTATTTCTTTCGCGACCACAACGAGATTAAGGATAGAAAAGTAATGTCCAACGGAAAGCTTAATGTCATTTTGTTCAGGTTTTAGTTGTGACGTAACCCTTTATTTTCTAAAGCAGCAATTAATTCTAAAACAATTTTAAAAATTTTAACACAATGAAGTAATAATTAGAGTTCAGATATCAGAATAAATGAAAGAAAATTTGTGATTTTTACTTACATCTTCATTAATACGATATTATTTATGGCCTTATGTCTTCTCTATTTTTATTATTATCATTATTATTATTCTTCTTGATAAAAATGTATTCGATTTCAGTTTTTAATGATAAAATATACGGGCTGTGTCAAATTTATAGAAGTAAAAACGTTATCATATATTAAAATTAAATAATGACTACTAGTTGCGTCAAATTAATCCTTAGATTGACCACTCTATGGTCAATAATATATACATATATTAAATCATTTTTTTCTAATTTTTGAATTGATATTCGTCCCTCTTCATCACATTTTCACTATAAGACAAAAAATCCAAATCATTATTTAAATGTGAAAACATTTTCGTAATTTTCAATCAATAATTTATATAATTGAAAAGTTTTTGTTTTGCCGAGAGTAGCAGAGTTGTAGGAAGGAACACCAAGTTTTCAATATCCATATGATATTGACTCCATGAAAAACATTTATAATTGAAGAAAGACTGATGATGAAGACCAAGTCTTCGAAACTATAGTCTCAAACAAATAAATAATATACAGGGTGGTGACTTGGCCGACGCAGCATAGCGATTCCAATGTTAATTTTTGAATGTGCATTTATTTGCTCCCCTAATTATTTTAGAGTTAAAGTTCTTATAGGTTTTTTGTAGAGAAAAAATAATGAATCCGAACATATTTTTGTTTTCAAATTTTGAAATCTCAGAACCGTAATTTTTGAACTATTCTGTCAACCGTTGTACCAGCTGGAATTGGCCGATTCGGATATTTAATGCTAAATAAGGAACTCACTTGCCGAGCACTATTTCCAGCATAAAAATACTTAATTATTTCAATTTTTTCTTGTAATGAATACATTGTAATAAGAACTGACTTTAAAAGTTAAGTTTTGTTTTATAATCATAGATTTGTTCACCAATATGAATCCATTTTGAAACTAGTATAAACAATAAAACAATAAAACTTCAATCGACAACAATAAAAGTTTTGAATTTAAATTTTTTAAATAAATATCTACATTTTTAAAATCGTTTTTTGGACTTTTAAACTATGAATTAGACAAAATCTGATGTAATTATCTTTTAGAATTTTAATTCTGCTCAGTTTTTTGTATTCTAATTATGCTTCTAAAATAATCACTAAAGACATCACTATTAAACGTCAAATAGAAACAACAAATGAAAATGCCTTGTTTGTTTTAATAATTCCATGGCCTCAGTGATTTTTGTAAAAATACAATTATTTATAATGTTGATTATTACGGTTCTGAAATTTCAAAATTTGAAAACAAAAATATGTTCGGATTCATTATTTTTTTCTCTACAAAAAACCTATAAGAACTTTAACTCTAAAATAATTAGGGAGCAAATAAATGCACATTCAAAAATTAACATTGTAATCGCTATGCTGCGTCGGCCAAGTCACCACCCTGTATATACAGATATATCATCTCGATATATATGTGTGTATGTTTATTTGCATCAAGCAGAGGACAACCTCTTTATTTCTCTTTGTCAATAATTTATATATTACTTACAATTTTAGTTTTTGTTCTCGAAAATATTTTGACTTTTACTTGCAATGAAAGTTTTCTTTTATTATTTTTTTAAATTATAAGCCCTCTGCCTTGTCACACGACCTACTGTGCTCTTAGAACATTAATATATTAATTGTAATAAGAGCACAGCTTAGGTTACTTTCACCACTACTACGGGATCCTACAACGTAGTGTGGCGCAAGGGCTAATTAAAAAAAAAAATCTTTATTTTCAATATATTCTGGAAGTATACTCTTTATCCTGGTTAGACGAAAGCCCAGATTAACCACTAGGCAAATTAGGCAATTGCCTAAGGTCCCAAATGAATAGGACTCGTTGATGATTAAGGCCTGTAAATAAGAAATGCATCATTAACAATTATTTTGAAATTTTCAACAAAATAATATAATATTATGGATAATATTTTAAGAATATATTTAACTTTGTGGCTGGTTATTGGGTACTTGGGCTTAAAATAAAATTAGAAATAAAATTTTCAAAATGTTGCTACGTTTCGCAGTATATTTTTCTGCTTCCTCATGCAATCTACAAAACAACAAAAACAATTGTAATCATAAGAAACCATTAAACAAAACATAAATGTTTAATGGTTTCATTTGATTACAATTGTTGTTGATTGTTTTGTAGATTGCATGAGGAAGCAAAATATATACTGCGAAACGTAGCAACATTTTAAAAATTTAACATCTAACTTTATTTCAAGTCCAAGTACCTAATAACCAGCCACAAAGGAAAATATTCAACATGGACGATAACAGCACGAAATATATTTAACTTTCCCAATAAGAATTACATAAGAAATTTTCAGTTCTCAAAAGAGTAAAAAATCATTTATGAAGTACTTTAGAACAACAAAAATTAATAAATTTATCTATGTTGTATATTGAAAATGATGCTTTAAACGAGTTTTTAAATTATTCAGATTGAATTAATAAATTCAATAATGAATTGAAAGTAGGAAAAAATTATTGTCATTTATACTAATGTTTATATCGTAAGAGAACTTATTTCTTATATAAATTAGCATTTTTCAAACATTAGTTAATATAAATGAGAAATCGTAAAACTGTGTAGAATAAAATATATTTTTAACCTCTGAAGAAGGAGGATAGATCCTATGAAACGTCGGTTTTTTTAATAGGGTGAAAATGGCGTTCTAATAAATTATTTTATTAAGAATTTGTGGTATTAATTACCCTCGGTCTACTTTTCTATTAATTCACCATTTAATTAATTAGTATCTGGAGCACTGAGCGATACTCGTTAATTTTTTGCTTCAGTTAAAAGCGATATATTAATAATTATTTTTAATTTTAAATAAAGATAAAAAAGTCGATTTTTACTGGCAACTAAAATAAATTAAAAATTGCAATAAAAATTTTTTTGCCAACATTATGGCCATCATCAAGACATATTACGGAGGACAATGTTTTGAATGTAATTGCAATTAAAAATAAAATTATTATATGCGGTGGTTCTTTCGTTGACACTTTTAAATCCTGAAGAATGCGGAATGATCCTTCGAATTGTCGGATTTTTTTAAGGGGATGAAATTGATATCCAATAAAGTATTTTATAGAAAAATACCTTTAATTAAATTCCACTAATTTTAATATATAATAATATTTGTAATGATCTAATAGTAAAATTAAAAATTAAAACCAATAATTTTATTAAAAGAAAATTGAAAAATTTAATTATAAATTTTCATTCAAACAACCACCAGTGAATAATTATTTCAATTAACAAAAAACCCATAAAAAACAACTTAACCGAAGATGAGACCGTGACAGATCGAATCGTCAACACTAAAACCTCCTAACCAGTGAATTTCATTCAAATATGTATACATACAAGAACTTCTCGTTTAATATAATAAGATATAGTTAATTTATGTCAAAAAATACATCTAAATTATATATTAAAGAAGCGTACCGAGTCTTAAAAAAATTTCATTTTTGCTTCCTATTTTTTTTTTTTTTTTTTTTTAATTTATTTTTTCACCCAAAATAAATTGTCTGTTTGTTTCGATAAAAAAAGATGGATTTCAATGTGAAACCGAATTGAATAAGCTGGCGAATAAGCCACTGGTTAAATGGAAAGCAGTACACAAGCAGCAATGAATTATAGATACAAGCCTTAATTTCCCTTGCTGATGGACCTATAGGTGAATGCAGACACAGATTGATCGAGCAGAGAATTAAACAGGTGTTTCTAAAGTTTTCTCTCGGTTCTGTTTCTTTAAAGGGGCTGATTAAATTATTATACTAAAAGCCCGTTCGTCCATCTTCGGTCAAAGTAATAGGTATATTGACTGCCAGGTAAATTAATTAATCAATATAAGAGGTATAAAAAATAACCGATGCATTAAATTAACTTTTTTGTTTATTCTTATTCTTTATGTACATATGAAAGTTTGAAAAAATTAATTCCATGCATAATATTCATATCCACAATAACTCAAGAGCGGGGAGTTGTTATAGAAAGTTACGTATTCTAGCCAAAATGTTTGTATTTCCATAATAAAGAACTGGTTAGATATTTGGCTTTATAGTTTTAGAACTTGCGGCTGAAAAATACACATAATTCCAAGGTATATTTCATAAAAAAATTTTGTGAAACCTACCTTGGAATTTTACTTAATTTTTATTAGTACCTATATTTACCAATTAATTTTTCATTCCCAGTTTTCTTGGAGACATTTTTGTAGGAATGTGACAGCAGTTAATATTAATTAATTAATAGACAATCACCTGTCATAAATTCATTTTAATACTAATCTATTATAAATACAGTCGACTCTCGATAATTCGAAATCTAAGAGACTACAAAAAAATTCGAATTATTCAGACTTCGAATTATCAAGAAGTTTGAATTATCAAGAGGAAAGAAAAAGAATTCGAATTATTAAGAGTTTTCTTATATTTTTAGAAATATATACGAGCTTGAGCTTACATATGGTAGATTTTAGATATAGCCTCAAGTAAAAAAGTAAAAATAAAGAAAACGACAAAAGAGAACAAAAAAAATTACGTGTGTGCTAATATGCTTTTATAGGAGTTCGGTGGTGGCTCTAGTGTGAAACATTTTAATATAATAATAAAACCGGAGTAAGATGCGAGGTAGAGTTTCAGGTTTCAGGTTTTTTTTTTTTTTTTTTTTTTGTGAAACTCTACCTCGTATCTTTACTCAAGTTTTATTGTTATGTATGTATTAACATTGCAATAGATAAGAACATACCTAATTAAAAAAATTAAGAATATCTTTTTTGGACTGCCTCATCAATATCCACTCAAATTCACTTATCAGCCGTCTCCAAAAATTACTTTAATCTTATTAAGAGAATAGTTTTTTGCTAGGAAAAATTCTAATTAAAAGAGGGAAGTGGCCTAGTTCGAATTATAGAACCGTTCTCTCTTGTTACGAAAATGATTTCGAATTATAGAGCGTATCAAAATACGCACAGCATTTTTTCGATGTACCGAAGTTAACAGCTGAAGAGTTCAAATTATCGAGAGTCGACTGCATATTGCCAATCCCTTTTTTATAATAAGACTAAGATACGAGGTAGTTTCACAAAAAGAAATAAAACAAAATTGAGTTTTGAATTCGATATATTTCGGGGGTTAGCCCATCATCAGGAGTCTAAGAAAACTGAAACCTACCTCGTATCTTAGTTTTATTATTATAATCAGTTTTCTTAGACTCCTGATGATGGGCCAACCCCGAAATATATCGAATTCAAAACTCAATTTTGTTTTATTTCTTTTTTGTGAAACCTACCTCGTATCTTAGTCTTATTATTATATTAAAATGTTTCACCTAGAACCAACACCGAACTCCTTAAAAGTTAATCCCTTTTTTGTTAAGTTATAGAGTTTGAAGAACGAGGGAAGTCCCTCCGAAAAGTCGGGTTTTTAAAGATGGAAAACGATTTTCTAATAAATTTTTTTATTGATTATCATTGTTTTTTTTTCATTATCCTGACCTGCCTTTAAAGCAACATAATATAGTGATTTTTAGTTTTAGAATGGGTATTGTTAGCAAATTTTCTTCTCCTTCTTTCTAAAAAGAGTTTGCTTAGCTAATTCTGAAGACATGTACTTGCGCTTCTAACATGGAGCATTTGTCCACTACAAGATACTAAATTTCAGTAAAAATATAAATTCTGGTTCTAAGTCGACTTCCAGCATCAATTTTTTATAAGTACTATTTTTACATATTTACATCCTTCCTATTTCGAATTGTTCTGCGTAATTAATTTATTCCGGTAGCCTAAATTGGAGATACTAGAAGTTGAGACCCTCTCTATTTACTAGAAAAACAAAAACTATGTTTACAAGTATATGTCATTGCCTGTATAGAAAGAAGCAGGCTAGTAATGTAATTGATTAAAATAATAATAATATTCTATATTTTTAGAACCTAAGTAGCCAATAGGATCAAGTGCGATTGGCTTTTCGGAACCCCCTGTAATCTAACGACACTCTAACCCCAACTTGGAAGAATGAGCGCTTCAGATAGGGAATGAAAAATTTCACTAATTTATTTACTAGGGCTCCTTGAATAGTGTCTAATAGAATTCAGAACAATGATACGAGAGGGTGGATAAATAATAATTGAATGTGCAACGACAATGGATGCGAAATGTCGTAATGGGGGGACGAAACAGTAAACGAATGTTTTCACATTTGATAAAACACAAAAGAGAAAAAGAGAAGAATTATGATTAGAGCCATTTAGGCGAGAAAGGAAATGTATATTCTTAAGAAAACAAATTCCTCATACACGCTGTGCTAACGTAATATCTATCGAAATAAATAAAAGGTGAATTTGTGGATATCTTTCAAAGATGTTGACCATATCCCAATGTAGTGATAATCTTAACAGCTATGAAAGCTTGAAATTCGGCTTGTGGATTTGTTTCATAGACTAGGTTGCACAGTGGGAATTTTAGAACATTTAGGGCGTCAAAATTCTGAAACTTGTCAGTGAGTCCATTTTTCATGTCGTTTTGACCCAATTTTCAAAATTGACCTCTGGGGGGAGAGGGAAACCTGAAAATTTTCATAAATCTCCTGTTTGGTATGAGATTTTATATCTTTATCCGTTTCTGACAATATTTTTGAAAAAAACTTGAAAGGAATCTCTAGGGGGGGGGGGGGGCAAATCTGGAAATTTTTATATAATAATGTTTTTTTGTAGGTCATCTTTTGTAAAATTGAAGTGGAAGTGGGGGGATGAGGCTGGGGTTCGAGTTGGGGGGGGGGGATCCACGGGGCATGTACTATATATATATAGCTTCTAACTGAAGCAAAAAGTTATGAAGCATCGCTCGGTGGCCCAGGTACTAATTTAATAAATCTAGAATTTTTTTTATAAATTAAACTCAACTAAAGGGATTTAATATATTTTAAGTTTAATCAAAATTTGTAATACTTTCCCTCGAAATAATTAATTATTCATATCATTTAACATATTATTCACTACTAGCTGCAAGGCCCGCCTTAGGCGGCCCTCTTGCTACCAGGGGCCGCGCCCCGTGAACCCCACCCTCACACCCCACTCCAATCCACCACACACCCCGAAACCCATCAAGCAGCCCCCCCCCCCCCCGCCTCACCCTCCACTACGCCTCTGGACCCTCGCCACCACCCCCGCACCCCACCCACCACGAACTCCACGCTGTCCTTCCACCTCCGCCTAGCCCCCTTGATACTCCACCCCCACTCCACCCCGCACCACCCCATTTACCCCACCCCACTCCGTCTTAATCCCTCACCCCACTCTCATTCCACCCCTGATACAAAACTCCGCACCCCATATCTAACCCCCCACTCCATTTCAGCCCCGCACCCGCACCTCACCTCCGCAGCCAGTTTTTGCATTTCTAGCCTTCTAGTGACCCACAGATTATGTATACAAAATTTGGTTAAGTTTGGTCCAAGAGCAAAAATTTTCATTTTTTGACCGTCTCCCCTATTTTGGGTGGTTAGTTTTTGCATTTCTAGCTCTCTAGAGACCCACAGATTATGTATACAAAATTTGGTTGAGTTTGCTCCAAGGGCAAGAATTTACATTTTTTTCACCCTCCCCCTTTTTTGGGTAAATTTTTTTTAAACAAAAGTTGTCAGAAATCACATCTCCTACAACTTTGCATATAATAAAATTTGCATTAGGGTTAATTAGTTTAGGAGTTATTTGATAATTTTCATTCGTGTGACCACTCCCCCCCCTTCTGGGGTCAAAATATTAAAACGTCATATAGCTATAAACGTAAGTTAGAAGACATCTGATGCAAATATGAAATTTCATAATAATCCCTTGAGCCGTATTTACGTGAATCGTGAGCAACTTTTTTCGGAAACCACGGATACATACAGACAGGAGTTTTGTTGAGGGTGTTTTCGTTCATAACTTTGCTTGAAACGTGTGCAACCAAAATTTAACGTGATTTGGAGCAATGTACAGACAAAACCTTAATTTTATATATATAAAGATTACTATTTCTATTTTTCTTCAGGGAATAATGATTCCTTAATAATTATATCAAAAAGGGGTTTATTTATTTAAAAAAAAATAAGTGTTTTTGTTAAAAATAAATCAATTTTTTTTCATGTATAAGAAAAATGTTGTACCAATTGAAATCGTCAAAGTGTAGTCTGAATTTAAACTTGATTTATGGGCCGCCTGTTATTTAGGCAACAATTTGGGCGCAGAAGAACGAAAGCTGCGTAAGAGCTAGGCGAGTCCAGTCTTACAATTTTTTGCCTAGATTTTATTTTAGCAACATTTTCAGGTTGGAATAATAATAACATCTGAAGGGGTGGGGGGGTTAAGATGTAGAGTGCGTCATTGAAATTTCAGGGGGGGGGTCGAAAAATTGTTACATTTTAGCATTATATGTTAAAATTAAAACCGATGCTATTATAACTTCAAAAAGGTAATAAAAAGCTCTTCTAATTCTTTAGAACTGAATAAAATGGAGGGTGGGAGTACTTTTCACGAAACTTGGAGGGAAGGGGGTGAGTCATATGAAGGGGGATATATGAATTATCTATATATACTATTTTTTACTTTACCATACAGGGTATGGTCAAATATTGTAATCGTGCATGAAAAAAGTGTTGTTTTTTTTGCTTCTTTTTTTCAAAATATCTAAAAAACGGCTGAAACTATTTTGATTAAAAAATTAGGCGAAACCATGACATTTCGGTCTACAAAAAAGCTCCAATAAGTGAACATCGAAAAAATTATATTTTTTGAGATAATAACTATTTTATCAAAATGTCTGTTAGTCTGTGCGTTACCAAATTTTGTGGACGAGCTAGCTCAAAAACTAGTGTGAATATCAAAACCAAATTTCACAGGAAGTTTTGGTTCATTGAGATTAAGAGCTGATTAGATTTTGGTGCATATCGACCCAAAATTAAGGGGAATGAGGGTGGGGGGATTAAAACTTAAAATTATAATATTTTCAAAATAAAAAAACAGGAAAATTAAATATACTATAAAATGAACCTATAAGAACGAAAATATGTTTTTAAGGTGCCAAAACTAGGGGGGGGGGTTAAAAAATAAAACTCTAGGCCATTAGAGCAAACTCAACCATATTTTGTATACATAATCAGTGGGCTACCAGAAGACTAAAAATGCAAAACTTATCCCCCAAAATGGGGGTGAGGGTTGTAAGGTCATAAAATTAAAACATAGGCCCTTATACCAAACTCAACCAGAAGTGTATGGTAAAGTCAAATGGCCACATCAGAACGTTATTAAGCTTATTTTATAATTTTTAATATATAATATAATATTTTTTTATTTTTTACACTAAATTTTGAAATTTCAATTTTTTTATCTCTATTTTTCCTGAACGAAAAATTCTAGAAAAAATTAGCCTCTAACAGCAATAGAGAATTATAATTTCAGAATGAAAGGGGAAGTATTTTCTTTTGTTGATATCAACGCTTTTGAATTTTGTTTCTAATCTGCTTACGTCTTTCTTTCTGAATCAATAAACAACATTTCAAATTTGTCATGCATGGCTTAAGTGCCAATAGGCAGTGCGGCATTAAGCACCCTCTCTCTTTCTCTCTTCTATATTCATCGTCATAAGCCGATTTACTTGTTTTAATCTAATTAACCTTTTTATTTAAGAAACCGATTTACTTTTAACTTCATAAGTACATTATGGTAAACTTATTCAAACAAAATTCAATAAATTTACTTATTAATTTTAAGCCCGCCTTTCTCTTTTACTATTAAAATGTTTATATAGAAATATATTATAATATACATTTTATTTTTAATCGACTACGAAAAAAGGAGGAGGTTCTCTATTCGACTGAATTGTTTTTTTTTTTTTTGTGCCTATGTTACCTCATATCTCCGCCAATTGTGAACCGATTTTGAAAAAAAAATTTGCATTGGGTTCGGTCTACCTTCCGATTGGTCCCATTTTTTTCATAGGTATTAGACCTTTTTTGTTAGGTTTGCTCATGCCTAACTTCTTTGTTTATGAACCGATTTCGATGATTCTTTTTTATTGGAAAGGGGGTATTTTAGGGATGGTGCCATATTAATTTGGTCAAGTTCTGATGATATGATCACTATTAATAACATCACTAAAAAGAGAAAAATAAAAATAATTTTTAAGAAAAAATAAACCGACTTCAAAAAAATTAAATGCCACAAATAAAATACACTAAAAGGTATAAAATAATTATTAACTTATTTAGTTACAACTAAACTACGAAATATTAACATGAAATTACTTTTTTAAGTCGGTGCCAAACATATACCTTTTATGAATCGCATTGGCACCGAATACAAAAAGTAATTTCATGTTAATATTTCGTAGTTTAGTTGTAACTAAATAAGTTAATAATTATTTTATACCTTTTAGTGTAATTTATTTGTGGCATTTAATTTTTTTGAAGTCGGTTTTATTTTTTTCTTAAAAATTATTTTTGATTTACATATAATAAACGGGACTAATTGTTCGTCTTTTTAAAACAAATAAAATTATTAGCTACGCTTGAGACACGAAGTATTGTTTACATTCGAGATTTATTACTTTACCATACTGGGTATGTTCAAGTATTGTAATCGTGCATAAACAAAGTGGTTTTTTCGCTTCTTTTTTTTGGAAATATCTCAAAAACGGCTAAAACTATTTTGATAAAAGAAATTGGGCGAAACCATGGCATTTCGGTCTACAAAAAAGCTATAATAAGTGAACATCGAAAAAATGATATTTTTGGAGATAATAACTGTTTTGTCAAAATGTCTGTTAATCTGTTAGTTTTCTAGTCTATGCGTTAACAAATTTTGGTTCAGCTCAAAAACTCGTGTGAATATCAAAACCAAATTTCACACGTAGTTTTGGTCCATTGATTTTTCGTTTATTGGGCCACGCAGGTGGGGGCCTCCACTAACAAGAAATATTTACATTATCGGGTGAATTTAATTACAGGATTATTTACATGATTATAGGAATATTAACATAATATATTTACAAAAAAATTTCTTTTTCTTTTTTTTCTTTTTTATATACAATTTCTATCGCATGGCGATTTCCCTATAAGTTCTCCTGTTGAAGCTGTAAAAATTCATTAATGAACCCCTCATCGCCCTGAAGGTCATATCGTATAAAGTTCTCTGAGAAATTCCCAGGGCGACAAGGGGAAGCACCGCTTTATGCCACCCCACTCCTTCCACGAGAGTGTGATGGCTTCAACTCTCACAGAACCCGATTAAGAACTGATTAGATTTTGGTGCATATCGACCTAAAATCAAGAAGGGGGGGGGGGATTAAAATTTAAAATTATAAGATTTTCCAACTAAAAAAACAAGAAAAATGAAATATACTATAAAATGAACCTAAAATAACGAAAATTTGGCTCCAAAATTAGGAGGGGGGGGGGGTCAAAAATAAAAATCTAGGCCATTTGAGCAAACTCAACCAAATTTTGTATACATAATCAATGGGCCATAGAACACTAAAAATGCAAAAACTAACCGCCTAAAATGTGGGGGGGGGTCAAATTAAAATCTAGGCCCTTGTACCAAACTCAACCAGAAGTGTATGGTAAAGTCAAGTGGATGGCCACATTAGAACGTGTCAATTTATTTTTGTATATTTTCAAAAATATCTAATATCATCTTTGATTAAGCGTTTGAATTATTAGTGTCAAGTGTAGGAAAAATTCATTTTATTTTATTTATAATAATACTAAAAGATTCGATATGTAGTATTTTAAGATATTTTTTTAATGTATATTGAAATTTTAAATTGCACTTGGACGAAATCTAAATTCATTTTCAAGTGTAAATTTGCAATACATGAGCTATTTTTATATTAGAACTAGCTGCAAGGCACGCCCCCTGAACCCCCAGCCCTTGAACCCCACTTCCACCCACCACACCACCCCAACACTACATTCCGCACCCTAACCCACTAACCCCCTCACCCCACCCCTAAAACCCCTCCAGCACACCCCACCCCCGCACCATGCACCCGTTCCCAACCCCCGACTCCACACCATAACCCGCACCCCACCCACCTCGGACCCCGCAACCCATCCTCCCCGGACACCACCCCGTGCCACCCAACCCTGCGCACCAGACCCCCGCTATGCCCCCTGGACTCCACCCCGCACTACCCCCTGCACCCCTACCCCACTCCGCCTCACTCCTCACCCCACCCCCATTCCACACCAACATGATTATGTATACAAAATTTGGTTGAGTTTGGCCCAAGAGAAAGAATTTTCATTTTTTGACCCCCCTCCCCCCATTTTGGGTGGTTAGTTTTTGCATTTCTAGTTCTCTAGATATCTATAAATAATTGCATAGTAATTGATTCTAAGTAATTTTATTCACATGTTGCAGAGAAAATATTTTCATAAAAATAAATAAATAAATAAACTCACCAAGATGCTGAGAACCTCAACTGGATCAGAGCACCTTGAGTGTGGCCCTGAACGCTCGTCCGGCCTCTCCAATGTCTGAATCAAGAATAAATGTATTTTCGATAAATTCCCGTTAGCCGCTCGTTCTTATCATCGCTCGCTCGCCTGAGGTAGAAAAATTAATAGGAAAAGTTATTTATCGTTTTTCATGAATTCTCTTATTATTTACAAAAGGTTTTATCAATTTCTATCTTTTGAAAATCATAAGATGCTGTCATCTATTAAATCAGATGTAATGGAATATTTTTAATTATATGTCAGAAGGGTTGTTTCTTTCTTCTATCTACCTACTGGATGTTTAAAAATATTTTCTCTAATTTTAATTCTAATTAGAAATTTATTAATTATCGATTAGATAAAAATGTTTCATTAAATTATTTTACTACGATTCATGATTTGAACATAAATAATCTATAAAGGTATATAGGTATATATTTTTTACTTTACCATACAGGGTATGGTCAAGTATTGTAATCGTGCATGAAAAAAGTGTTTTTTTCCTTTTTTTTTCGAAATATCTCAAAAACGGCTGAAACTATTTTGATTTAAAAAATTGAGCGAAACCATGGCATTTTACTCTATAAAAAGGCTCTAATAAGTGAACATCGAAAAAATTATATTTTTCGAGATAATAATTGTTTTGTCAAAATGTCTGTTAGTCTGTCTGTTTGTCTGTTAGTCTGTGCGTTACCAAATTTTTGTGGACGAGCTAGCTCAAAAACTAGTGTGAATATCGAAACCAAATTTCACACGTAGTTTTGGTCCATTGAGATTAAGAGCTGATTAGATTTTGGTGCATATCGACCCAAAATTAAGGGGGTGTAGAGGGGGTTAAAAATTAAAAATCTAGGCCATTTGAGCAAACTCAACCAAATTTTGTATACATAATCAGTGGACCCCCAGAAGTCCAAAAATGCAAAAACTAACCCCCCAAAACGAGAGGAGGGGGGGGGGGTCAAAAAATGAAAATCTTGGCCATTTACCAAATTCAACCAAATTTTGTATACATAATCAGTGGGACCCCAGAAGTATAAAAATGCAAAAACTGACACCCCCTACATGATTATAATAATAATTTCAAGGGCCAGGTTGTATGGTAAAGTCAAGTGGATGGCCACATCAGAATACGTCAGCTTATTTTTTTTTGAAATTTTGTTTGAATAAAAACAATAGAAAAATTGAAATCAAAAATTTTAAAATTTATATATTATTTGATTGTGTCAGAGAAAAAGGGCCATTAAGGCTAGTTTACACGGGCTTATTAGCACTAAGTATTAATGATAACCATACGCACTAATTCTGTCTCGTGTAAACACACAATATAAGTGGTTAGTATTAGTAGAGTGGCAAGTGCGAGTGAATAGAAATGGTTTCGATTTACTAATGGCAAGTAGCTTCCCCTATCACATATATTGACAACTCGAATTGCCATCTTGCAGCTTTCACCATACACTAATTACAGTGGGTTTAAGAGACGTGTGAACAACTACTAACCAGTTAGACTGCTAAGTGCTTAGTAAATGGAATAGTACTAATACCAAGTACTAAGTCCGTGTAAACTAGGCTTAATCTTCACCTGATCAAAATCGAGATAATGGCATCTCCAACCCTATGGCACTATGGCTTAAAATAAAAATTATCAAAAAAATCGAAGAGTACATACAGTTTCAAAAACAAGATTAAGATTTTCAAACTCAAAAATCTCATAAAAAACACTTTAAAAATTTCATTTTTTGAAGAAATTATGAACGAAAAACCGAAATTCGATATTATTTAAACCGGTGATCAAAAAAATTTCAAAATTTATCAGGAGGAGTTTTTTGATGGGTACTAAAAAATGTCAAAAAAAGAAAGGAAATCAAAAATTTAAATTTTTCAAACCGTCCGATTTTCCATGGAATGCCTCCTATGTTATATAATTGTGTCAGGAAAGGGTCCTTATTCCTACTCATTTCAGTTTTTTTAGTAATGGAAAAAATCTGAGTTAAATGTGGGTATAATTTTGGATTACATATTTGAATTCAGCAGCAATTTTCTTTTCGGAATAGAATAATAGCGAGATATTTTTTGTCTGCTCAAAAAATTCGCCAAATTTAAACGTCTATAACTCATAACTACGATTCTACTACTTATAAATATTCAAAATTCTATAACTGAGTCAATTTTTGTGTGGGACAAAAAGCGTTTTGTTCAGTTGTTTTTCTAGAACATGGTCTCACCCTTTCAAGAACACACTAGAATATCTGTCGGGCAAGTGGCACAATTTATTTTTTCAATCCAAATTAATTTTATATATGGACATACAATTAAAAAGTTGGCCAACAAAAAATAAAGCGAATTGAAACAAAAATAAATGAAAAATATAATATATATTATAATAATATAATATATATAATATATATTATATATTATAATAATATATAATATTTATTCAAGAAAATTTCTCACTTTACCAGGAAGAGTTTTTTGATGGGTACCAAAAATGCTAATTGACGATTCTAACCTCACCGACTCCCTGACTCGCTAGTTCAATGAAGAAATGTCTCTGCTCTTTTCCTTTCTATAGATACTACCACGGCAGGTGCTCTGGATGAGATAAATCAATAATTCCCCCCCAAAGCATGCTTTGCACGTAGAACGCGTTTTTCCGACTCCCAACACTCTTTCGTGGTCAAATTAGAAAAGTGCCGGATTACTTCATTCACCAATACGTATATCCCCATGACTTCGCTGAACTGGGAACTTCTCCCAGCCTCCATCTTTCCTGCAGCACTTATAATCTTCAAACCTTCAAAACCCGAGTGCATAGACACCTACGTCACTTAATCAACTTTTCCTTCTCTTCGAAATGCAAGGGTTTTTCGAGATCCATAGGAGCTGCATCTTTACTGGTGCACCCCTTCTTGCATTCGATTGCATTAAAAAAAAAATGAAGGAAATCAAAATTTAAATTTTTCAAACCTTCCGATTTTATGTAGAATGCCTCATATATGTATATGATTATTTCTATCAAGAAGAGGACAACATTTTTGATTTGTCTTTAGGTAGGTATATCTCAAATGAAGAATTCTGCCAAAGGTAAAGAACTTTTAGGCGACGGAGAACTGGAGGTGAATAAGCAGTCTCTCCGATATCTTGTTTATGTAATCATCCGATTCAAGAGTTTTGTCAAGAGAGATTGAACGGAGCGCGGTGGACCATCTCATCTCATCTGTACAAGCAGCAACGACGGTTGCTCAGGACAACGGCGCTCAACCGAGAGCAGAGAGGGATCCCGATCCCTCACCGAACTTGAGCACTTGGGCGGCAAAAAGATTTATTATTATTATTATTATTATTAGCAAACCAGGGGATTTTCCCAGTTAAATACCAAATTTTCTCATGTCAGAACATCTTTATGAGAAGTTAGAAAAAATATCATCCGAGAGATTTTAATTTTATTCACGTTGATAAAATGGAGTTGTTAAAAAATTTTATGAGCTATAAAAAGAAAAGAGAAACCAGGAACGATTTCATCATATATTTATTTATTGTTATTAAATTATCAAATTTTAATGCTGAGAAGGAGAGTAGAACAGATAGTTGTCGTTTAGATCATATAAAGTGGAATTTTTAGTGGCAGTTATTTAATATTTTAGTAAAGTATTTTTTTAACAGCATTTCTAAAGAACAAATATTTAACAGATAATACTTGCAAAGAAGGCATGAAGGGGCAGTTACAAGCTTCTTCGTTGACCTTTTTAAGCCCTGAAGAAGGAGATCTTCCGAAACGTCAGTTTTTAAGAGAATAACTTTTATGAGATAGATGTTCGCTCAAGGTGAAACATTTATTAATAATAAAAAAATTAGGTAAATTGCTTCACATAAAATAAAATAAAACAAAAGTGAGTTTTGATTTCGATATTTCGGGTTGTCAGCCCATCGTCAGGAGTTAGAAAAACTGTTTTATTTTATTTTATGTGAAACCCACCTTGTAATTTTACCTAATTTTTTTATTATCTTAAGAGAATGTTCCATTAAGAAAAACGTTTTTTTTTTTTAGGTTAAAAATAAAATGATGGATATTTAAATAAAATAATTTTTAATTATTTCTAGACACTATAGTTTTGAAGAAATATCATTCATCACAAATATTTCAGTATATAGTTACATTCAAATTAAGATTTATACATTGAAATATTTGTGATAGACTGATGAAGGCAATGCCTTTGAAACTATAGTCTCTAGAAATAATTAAAAATTACTTTATTTAAAAATGAAGACTCCATCTCTCATTTTATTTTTTTATCCTAAAATAAAAACAATTTCATAATTAATGACAGTAACTTCAACTAATAGAAAACTTTCTTATTCATAATTTGTAGTTTTTGTTATCCTTGCTCCTCTTTTCTATCAATATGTCATTGATTTTTACCAGTCTTGGAAAAAATACTTCTAAATCATTAAATAAAAAAAAATGTAGTCCCTAACAAAAAGGATGAATTTACAAACAAAAATACTTTCTGTAATGGAAATTTGTCTCTTGTGTATGTGTTCCTTTTTTTATTTTAAAAAGGGTTGATGGATTTTAATATATAGTATATTTTCAAAATATATAAATTTTTTATTGTTTTATTGAATAGAAAAATACAATTCTTTATAAAAACAAACTCAAAATGTTGGATACAAAATCAAAATGTTTCGGGAGAAACCCTTCCTTTATCAATTGAAAATTGAAAATTAGTTGCTTCATGAATGAATAATAAAGTACTGCAACATAAAAATATTTTGAAAAATAGACAATGCTATCTACATCCTCTCGAAATGAAATTACTCGAATAAATAGAAAAATATAAATATTTACAAAAAATAATTTCCTCTAAAAATGTGTTAGTAAAATCTAAAAAACAGTTATATATCTGATCTTTTGTTGATTGAATTTTGTTATGCTTAAAATTTTGATCGATAATATTTTTTTTTTTCATATTTCATTATTTATCTAATATTTTTGGATTGTAAAATCAAAAGTATGTCCCAGGGTAGCTGAATGGTTAGCACAGATAGCACATTAAGAATTTTCTGTTTTGATTGAATATTTATGTTTGTAAATTCTGATTATAAGTATTGTTTTATTAGTCTTATAAATATTGTTGGAAATCGTATGATTATATTGCAAAGGGCTAATGAGATAATGAGATATCAGCCAAAATGTGATGCACCGGGTTCAGTAAAAACTCTAAGAATAAGACGTTTCGGTCTAAATTTTATTAGTCATCCTCGGTTCATTCATCTCTGAACCTTAATAAACCTTAATAAGCTACATGAAGCTAAAATTGTTGACAAAACTAGGTTCGATCACATGTGGGTATGTATTGCACATGTGTATGTAATTTTGATACAATTTTTGATGGCTGTATATGTATATAATTAAGTAATGGAGAGGATTCAGCCTGTCAGCTATAAATATTGTTGAAATCGTGGCTGCTGAATAAAAACTGCCAATTATGGAAAAACGTTTCGGCTTTAATTCAATAATGCCATCATCAGTTCTTAAGAGCTGAAAAAAGCGATAGAGCACACATGTAAAAATACAATAATTTTTTTTTACAAAAAAATCCAAAGTTGTTAATTATAAAATTATATCTTTACAGTATTAGCGATACACTTTATAAATAAATTCTACGCAGCCAGAGTTGTTGGATTTTATCATAATATACAAAATTATATGAAATATAAAATGGTACATAAATGTGTATAATTCCCAATAACTGAGGATGTCCCAATAAAATTTAGGCCAAAACGTCTTATTCTGGGAGTTTTAGTAAACCTGATTCATCCCACTTTGGCTGATATCTCACCAACCCATGCAGTCTTATAATAATTAAAGAAATTATAACTAAGGCTTCTAAAAATGTGACGAAGGGGGTCAAAATCCTGGATTTAGTGTGACGTATTTTATGGATGGCCCTTTGGCATATTGGAAAATTTATCAAGATATAACCAGGATTTAGTGAATATACAGAAATTCCTTTATTTATACATAGACTCTAACAAAAAACGTGAAAAATAATTAGATTAATGAATTTGTAACAGGGAGACGTAAAACATTTTTAGATTGGGTATTTTTTATTAATCCAAATCCCAGTCATATTACGAATAAATTAATCCTCACTCTCTCTTTCTCTTGAAGAATGAATGATAAAGATCAACAACAACAAACGACATAGACAGAAATTAATTTGTGTTAAAAACATTTTAGGCTTGTTCTGAGCTTGGGAGGTTATTTTCGTTTCTACTAAAATGTAACATGGATAATTATCACCTCACAGGCAGGTGTCAACAACCTCTACACTCTCTTCGACAGGCATCACTCAGCAAATTATATTTTGTTTTTGTTACTTTTAATAAAGTGATATTAGAAATTAATAAGAATGAAAAAATAATAATTTTCATTTATTTTCTGAAATTAAAATTAATAGGTGTAGGACACAGTCATGTTAATTAGAAATTACCATTTTAATTTAAGCGTTTTATTAGAATCTATATAAATATATAAAATTAAGATTTTGTCTGTACATTGCTCCAAATCACGCTAAATTTTGGTTACACACGTTTTAAGCAAAGTTATGAACGAAAAATACCCTCAACAAAATTCCTGTATGTCTGTATGTATGTATGTCTGCTCTGTAGGTTTTGAAAAGTTGCTCACGATTCACGTAAAAACGGCTGAAGGGATTATTATGAAATTTCACATTTACATCATGTTCTCTAATTTACGTTTTTAGCTATATAACGTTTTGATATTTTGACCCCAGAAGGGGTTTGGGTGGGCGCACGAATGAAAATTATCAAATAACAATAGTTTTTAAGGAATTTGGTGTTGGTACTTGTGAAACATTTTTTAAAATTATTGATAAAAATATTTTTAAAATAAAGTAAGCAATAAAGTATTTTTATCCAATAATTTTATCAAATAACTCCTAAACTATTAACCCTACGGCAAATTTTATGATAAACAAAGTTGTAGGGGATGTGATTTCTGACAACTTTTGTTTAAAAAATAAATTTCCCCAAAAAACACCCCAAACTCAACAAAATGTTGTATACATAATCTGTGGGTCACTAGAAGTCTATAAATGCAAAAACTGGGTGTAGTGGGTGCGGGAGTGGAATGGGGGGTGGGTGAGGGGAGGAAGCGGGAGCAGGGTGGGGGTGCGGGGTGGAGTTCAGGGGTATAGCGGGGTGAGTTCCAGTGGCTAGTGGGGTGTGGTTCGCAGGGTTGGAGGGCACGGGGAGGGTCCGAGGTGGGTGGGGTGAGGGTTGTGGTGTGGGGGCGGGGGTTGGAAACGGATACATGGTGCGGGTTTGGGGGTGGGGGTGGGGGTGGAGGTGAGGGGGCGGCGGGTTAGGGTGCGGAATGGAGTGGTGGGGTGTGGGGACTTGTGCATCTGTGTCGCAGACCCTACCGGGAAAATATTTTTTTTCAATTAACCTACAAAAACCGCATTTTCAGCAATTATCCAATTAAAAACTTGTAATAAACTTGAATGACTCTTAATTGTTCTGAGACGAATACCAACTCCACCCTATTATATATTAATATATACGGTAAAAAAGTTTGAATTTATTTGAGAATGTCATTTTAAAAACTTGAAATCAAATCTTTCTATATATATCTAAATTTCGAAAAAATGTGTTTCTTTTGTTATTCCTTAGTAAAACTGCTAAAATTTATCTTAGTTGGAAGTGAATTGAACGAAAAAATCTGCTTACTTTGGAATCTTCTTTAATCAACTTCCCTGACATATAGACTATTTAGATAATAATAATAATAAAAAAAACTTTGTATATCAATCTTATATTTTAAATGCCTTTTTTCTGTGTTAGAATAAAGTTGTAATAAAGATAAATTACGAAATGCAATCGCGGACATCGGAATGATCCACCTTTCATCTTTGCCTACGCAGCTATTTCCGGTATGTATTGAATTGGTTCCTTTTTTAGGGGAATTGTATATTTCAGTAGGGCCTGACGGGGTCACAAGTGGTGAGTCCCATGGGGGAGGGTTGTCTTCTAGTCAGCCCCTTCGTTGAATAGCTCCCCAAACACCCTTTCTGCCCTTAAATAGATGGCAAGCAAGGGCGGTTGGCGCTATCGCTAGACGCCGTCAATCAACGGGGTTGTTTTGTTTGATAGGAGCCATAAGCCCCTAAAAACGCTTTGTAATATTATTTATTTGTTTATTTTCTTTATATAAACAAATAAATAGATGAATAATGACCTTTTCATTGTTATTATTTTCCTTACCTATATATTATTTTTTAGTATAAAATGTTGGGGACATTTTTCAAAATTATTGTTGAAAAGAGATGAAAGCAGAAAGCTTGTATTTTATTCAGGTTTTATGAAGTAAAATAAAAGCCAGCTTTTTAAGATTCGAGAAAACAAGAAAAACTCTTTCCTCTTTAGAAAAATAAGAGTAAGAACATGTATCATACCAAAAATAAATAATAAAAAAAAAAAAAAAAAAAAAAAAACTGAACGGCGAACATTGTCGTAACAAACTCAGAGGCTGTTTTGAATTTCGCACCAATTCTGATAAAAATTATAAGATATTTTAATAAATCGATATACACATTCATTGAGATTCTCAATTTAAATAACTTATTTTTTATTTAAAAGTCTATCGAGGTTTCTAAAACAATTATTAATCTCAATCATTTTAAAAATATAAATGAAAGAAAAGGTTACAATTTTTTTTTTAATCTTCGTGTTCTCAAAAATTCTGCAGATGGTTTAATGAGCTATCGGAAAAGCCTACAAATACATTTAAATTAAACATACTATATAAATTCCAAAGTTTATACGGGAAATAAGAATATTTATTTTGCTGATTTTATTTTTCAACCAACGTTTCGCCGACTTTGCCCACTTCTTCAAGTCTTCAAATAGTTACATCACACATTCGACTAAAGTACATTAGGTATTTTCTTTTATCTCCGTTTCCCCAATGAAGAGGATCAGAAACTCTGATTCTATTTATATTATTTTAAAGTTTTAGTAAAAAAAAGAAATGAAATTTTTTTTTATCTGAATCTGGCAAATTTGTGATGTTTAAGTTTCTGGTGGTCTTCGTTGGTAACGAAGATAAAAGAAAATAATGTACATTAGGCGAATGTGTGATGTAACTATTTGAAGGCCTGAAGAAGTCGGCAAAGTCAACGAAATGTTGGTTGATAAATAAAAAAATCACACCGTAAAAGTTGTCATTAATTGCCATTATAAACTTATGAATTAATACATATTTTGGACGGAAATGATAATAATAATAATAAATACTATTTAAATTTTATTTTCTTCATACAACTGTTTATTAATTTATGAGCAAATAAAGGGGGGGTGTCCTCGTTTAATTTAAATATGTAATCGTTGTATATAAAAAATACATTTGTAAATAAAAGCTAATTTGAGACCATAGTTTGACAGCTTTGCATTATCTTCTCTAATATTGGTACCGCAACATTTCATCCTTCGACAAAATATCCTTCCAGACAAAATATCCCCCGACATAATATCTTCTTGACAAATATTCTGCAGTATAAGGGAGAATACAAAAGAGATTAAGTGACAAGCTTATAATCATAGTTTTGAATAATATAAACAGACTTTCTGCTTGGCGGGTAATTAGCCGTTTGAAAGTGCTGCTGTCTGTCGTGTTTGATTAGGAAAAATGGAGCCCTAAACACACCCGGCCGTGACGATTGGCTGGTTCGGTTTTGGATGTGTGTTTGATTAGAAAAAATGGAGCCTGAAACACACCCCGCCTGACTAAACTTGAGGTTCGGTTATATCTGTTATTCGGTTGTTCGTATAGCCTTTGAAGGCTGGCTAAAAACCAGCCCGTAAAGGAGCTATACAAACCCAAACTGAGCAGAACTGAATATAAAACAACTTAACCGGAGTCGATTTAGATTACTCATAAGATTCACGAGGGGAAGGGTTATTTTGTCATGAGATATTTTGTCTGAAGGATATTTTGTCGGAGATGTTTTGTCGAGGATGTTTTGTCTAGGATATTTTGTCGGGGGCTTAAATGTCGCGGAATCCTAATGTTATATATACTAGTATTTAATTTCTAATAGTCACTACTTTTCGATTTTTTAGTTACAATTAAATTCATTTTTAATTAATGATTCATAGGGATATGAACAAAAACAAAAATTAATCAGAATCGAGATTTTTGTCAAACCGAAGATTGTATAATGTAATTTTATCACTACATAAAATAAGGGTAGCTAGTTAAACTGAGTAGTACAAAATGACCCTGGACGTTAACATTAAAACAAGTAATAGGTGCAGAAAAATAAAATCATAAATTTATGAAGAGGGCGATAAAGAAAGAAATCGTTTCTAAGGGTTGGAATTTCACCTAATTTTGTACATACCTTTCTTGTGAAGGTTAACCCGGAGGGCTACGCTTTCCCCTCTTCATTTATCTCACTTTCCATAAAATGCTTTATATCGCCGTTGAATATTTATTGGAAAATGAACAAAGGTGTTTTATATCACATTTTTCTATAATTGATGATTTTTTGCCAAATTTAATATTCATCTCTTCAATGAATTTTCTGAAAACAAAAAAATTAAGTTAATATATAGAAAATAAATTGAAATATATTATTATATATTGCAATAGATATATTAACTTTAGTCCAGGCAAATTACGGGAAAAAAATTATCTCCCGGTAAAGATTCTATTGCTGGAATTTTATTGGACTTAACAATACTATCCTAAGTCTCCCCCCCCCAAATCTAAATTTTGAATTTGCACCACGCACCTCAAAATGAGCAAATGTTGTTTGTTTTTTCAGTTTTCTTGAATAACTCTAAAACAATTTATCAAATCAAAAATATTTTTTAAATAAATTAAAGCTTTTAAAGTCCGCGTAAAATAATATCAATTTCATTCATTTCGGTTCAGTAGTACCGGTACTAGGCTTTTCAAAAATAGTACTTTTCCAATTTTTTTTCAAAATTGGTACTTTTGCCCAAAAAATGGCTCTTAACGGCTATTTCTCAACATTTGAGTATAAATACATGTATTAGGATATCCCTTAGTACTGGTATTCACCATAATCCCATTAATATATTCTAAATATATGAATACACATACACACCCACACACACACACACACACTCAAAAGTCCTAATTTTTGATAAAATTGGGAAAAACTGATATTTTTTGACAGACCCTAATACCGATACTATTGAACCGAAATAAATGAAATTGTTATTATTTTAGCGCGGAATTTAAAGGCCTTTGATTTATCTGATGGTAATCTTTTTGATTTGATATGCCGTTTGAGAGTTATTTAAGAAGGGCTGAAAAATAATCATTTTGAGGTGCGCAGCGCAAATTCCTTAATTTCGGGGAAATCTTAGGATAGTAATATTCGGGTACCAATAAAATAAAAGTATTCCGGCAATAACATATTTATCGGGAGATAATTCTTTTTAAAATCGTAATTTGCCTTGACTACTTATAAAAAGAATTTAATGGTAGCCCCTAAACGTCATGCAACTTAATTAGCTCTTCTGAGAATCATATGCCTACCCTAAGAATCTCTAGGCGGAAAGCAAATTCATATCAGGATTCTCAGGCTTTTTTCCATTCTACTTAACTATTTTTCTTTTGAATTTAATTTTTTAGGCTTATACATATGATTTTATAAATTCCTATAAATTAGTAATTATTAAATAATACATTTCATCTCTTTGTTTAAAAGTTGCTCTGTGTCTATAAATTAGGAAAGTTTCGAAATAAGATCCTAAATAGAGTTTTCCACATGAAATGTTTCAACTAGTATTTAAATTAAACAAAGTTTTACAAGCAATAAAAATATTACCAACATAAAATGGCTACCCAATTATCAAATATAAATACAGTTTACAAGTTTTCAGCGAACAACTCCGCCCACAGCTTTATTCCTTTCCTCTCTCAAGATTTCTATTTAAGTTTCGAATAAGAAATGTAATCATATATTAAAGTCTTGATTTAGTTGTTTTAATTATATTAAAAGAAGGCATCTTAGTGGTTGTCTCGGAGCATGCAGGGCACACTTAAACATGTCACTTTGGTTACCTCTCAACTACCCTCCATCTACCTCGAGGGCGTCAATCTCAATTTAAGAAGCGAATTTAATTAACCCAAGCAAAAGCAACCAGATAATTTCATTTGGAATAAATATTTTAGTTTAACTTGACTTAAAATGCTACTAATTCAATTGAATGCTTCATGCATTTAATCGAAAAAGAAGATTAAACAAACTCCATTTTTAATCGAGCTTATAGTTGAACTTTTAGGCCAGTATAATTATTTTAATTCTATGCATTAATATAGTAGGCTTTCATTTTATCATTTGACTGAAGATAAAAATAATTTCTCTGATTATTTCTTTTAAATTGAAGGGTTTTTCTAGACACAAACTAATAAAAGATAATAATATCAGTTAATTATTATTATTTAGAGGCGATTGTGGGTCAGTAGTCAGAGTGTCGGGCCACTGTTCTGAAATATGCTGGTTCGAGACTGAGCCTCGGCAGATATTTGCAGTAGCCTCCTCTTAAAAAGCAATGGCAAACTACCAAGAATATAATTGCCTAGTCAACCTCTCCAAACTAGCCGTTCGGAACCGGCGTTGAAAAGTAGGTCCCGTATATCTATGTAAAACAGCTAAATACACTCAGCACAGGTATATGTGGAGAGGTGCCGAAACGCCAGGGAGACCTGATATGGCAATTAAAGAAGAAGATTATTATTTATTTTATTGATTCAACAAACAGTTTCGGTCACCTCTGGTTGACCATCTTCAGAGGTACTAAAAAATGGAAAAATGAAACATTTGTAATTTTTTTTTAAATTACATAATACAAAAAATATAGAAGTTTAAATTTATACATATAATTTCATTCAAGATCTGGAAATAAATTCAAACTTCTATATTTTTTGTATTATGTAATTTTTTTAAATTTAGGAAATGTTTCATTTTTTCATTTTTTAGTACTACTGAAGATGGTCAACCAGAGGTGGCCGAAAATGTTTGGTGAATCAATAAAATAAATAATAATAATTAACTGAAATCATTGTCTTTTATTAGTTTGTTACAATATAAAAATAATTTAAATTAAGTCACTCAAGTTTTGGAAGATACTTTGAATATGTTTATAAAATTAATTACATAAATATTCCAATGAAATCAATCCTTTCTCTTATAATAGCTAAAAAATCTGTAAAAATTCAGAAAGTCTACAAAGTTTCAAATTTTTAAACAATTACTTTGGCAGGAATAAAAAATTGATCGTCAAATCCCAAAAACCCCATGTTTTTAAGATGGGAAACTTGCATCGCTCTGCGGCAAATGTTAGAATTCAGAGATAGACTTGAAACTTTGGGGATTTTTTATTATTTATTTCGAACCATATGAGCCTCTGTCAGCGTAAAAATTCGAAAATACCCAAAATAAGGACCACCTTACAGTGTTTTTTCGCCGTTCTACGTGTTTCCGCTCACACGTAAATAAATGCCAATTTTGATACTCTTAATTATACGCGCACACACACACCATCTTTCGGTGGTCAATTATATCTTGTTCCGAAGATCATTCTCAGCGTGATCTCAGTCATTAAAACTATACAGGAATTATTACATTAATTAGACAAATCTTTTATATAATATTATGTTTCTTTATCTGTGCCTTAAATACAGATATTATATTGAATAACAGATTAAATCTAGTGTCCTTTTTTCCATTTAAAATATATAATATATAAATATAAATTACTTTTTTTCTTTCTTTATAGATCGCATTAGAAGGTCTTATTAAAATTGATTATAGAATTTAAATAATTTCTTAATCGATTTTTAGGTTTTTATTTTTTTTTTGTTAAATCGTTTATATGTATTCCGGCCCGCTTCATGATATAAAAAATTTCCTTTGGTCCCCTGACGAAAATAGTTGTCCACCCCTGCTCTGAACGGAATCAATCTGATTTTACTTAAATATTGAATACAAATGCTAAGAATAGTGTACAATTTCTATAGAAAATCAATAGAGAAAGTCTACTAGTAAATCCGAAGTGTTATAGATTTTTCCTATTAGGCAAGTGCCCGGATTGCATTTAATGGCATTCGGTTTCAATTCTAGGATAATAAAATTAATCCATAATATCTCGGATTTATTAGATGATCATCGCTATTTATTACTATTTGCAAGGCCCGCCTTCGGCGGTCCTCTTGCTAGCCGAGGGCACACCCTCTGGACCCACAACCCACGAACCCCACCCTCCATACCCCCCCGATCGACCCCGCACCCCAACCCCACCGCACCACCCCGCTACCCCTCTGGACCCTAACTAGAACCGCCCACTCCACCCTGCACCACTCCACACCCGCACCCATCCCATGCCCTCCACCCCCGCCTCACACCACCATACCACCTCCACCCCCCGGCTCCACCCCACCACCCCACTAAGCCTCTGGATCCTCACCTGAACCCTCCACTTCACCCTGCCCCCACCGCACCAGCACACCACCCGCGAACCCAGTTTTTACATTTCTAGCCTTCTAGTGACCTATTTTGGGTGGTTAGGTTTTGAAATTCTAGCTTTCTAGTGACCCACAGATTATGTATACATAATTTGGTTGAGTTTGGTCCAAGAGCAAAAATTTTCATATTTTGACCCTCCCCCCTTTTTTTGAGTGATTTTTTGGGGAAATTTTTTTAAACAAAAGTTGTCAGAAATCACATCCCCTACAACTTTGCTCATAATAAAATCTGTCGTAGAGTTAATAGTTTAGGAGTTATTTGATAATTTTCATTCGTGCGCCCCCCAAACCCCTTTTTGTGGTCAAAATATCAAAACGTTATATAGCTAAAAACGTAAGTTAGAAGACATCTGATGCAAATGTGAAATTTCATAATAATCCCTTCAGCCATTTTTTACGTGAATCGTGAGCAACTTTTTCACGGAAACCACGCAAACATACAGACAGGAATTTTGTTGAGGGTGTTTCCGTTCATAACTTTGCTTGAAACGTGTGCAACCAAAATTTGGCGTGATTCGGACCAATGTACAGACAAAACCTTAATTTTATATATGTATAGATAGGTACTAATTTTAATAGATGGGATAAAAATGAAACGTTCTATCTGGTTTTTGATCTGAGTTTCGAAAGATTTAATGACGATTCTATTTAAAATATCTCGATTAAATTTCAAATTCCATTAAATATTAAGGGAAAAATTAAGTCGAAAATAAAAATTTAGTTTAGATACTAAATAAAAATAAATTTTAATTTTAAATGAAAAATATCGAAACCGTATACCTGACTGGTTAATTAAAGCCCATCTGCTTATTAGATTGGAAATTTTCCTTTTTGGCATCGCCCGTTTTTTTTCCTCCTTGAATACCTCCACTTCACTTGGAAATGTTTTATTCATAAGCCACCCTTGAGCAATTTCCAACAGAAAAATTCACATATAAAGCGCATTTTTGCCATAACTCCAAGTCAGAACCCGCTAAGCGACTGGTAAATCAGAATGAAGCGACCAATCAGAGGAAATATGAACGTAGGAGAGATTTTCTAAATAAGTGAGAAAGAGATAAAGTTCTATCTCCTTCCTTTTCGCACTCTTTTTCTTTTTATTAAATGCCGAATTCTAAATGTTTAATATGAAGAAATTAAATAAGGTCTATATAAATATAGATATATTAAAAAATACAAATTTTAACAAAACAATCAAGAACATGTTTATTCTTAACAAAACGAGAAATAAAGAGATTAGTCTTTCGCTTGATAAATAAACACACACATATATATCAAGATGATATATCTACATATATACATTTATTTGTTTGAGACCCCGAAGACTTGGTAAAATACTATCAGATTCTTTTGACGTCATCATAGAGTTGACATTCCATTACATGATCAATTTTTATCTATATGAGGAATTTATACAATTTTACAAAGACTAAATGCTTTTTATGGCAAACAACTAAGCTTGAGTTGTTTACCAAAAAAGATTTTAGTCTTTTTGATTTTAAGTCTATTCTTCCACGTTTTGTCAGTAGAGGTTGCCATTAATAGTCAAAACATCAAAAATGGAATGCCAATAAGGTTATTCCTCCAGTATTAGATAAGAATCGATCGTTATTTTTGATTTTAAGTCGATTCCTCCATGTCTTCAGCAATGGTTACCAATAATAATCGAAACGTCAAAACTCTAATGTAGAACTTATTCCTCAAGTGTATTAGATGAGAATCCGATGTGCTATTTTTGATTTTAAGTCGATATCCTCTATGTCTTCAGCAATGGTTACTCAATAAAAACCGAAACGTCAAAATCCAATATAGAATGGCTATTCCTCAAGTACTAGATGAATCAACGCTATTTTTGGTTTAAAGTCGATACCTCTATGTCTTCAGCAATGGTTACCAATAAAACCGAAACGTCAAAAATCCAATATAGAATGGTTATTCCTCAAGTATTTGATGAGAATCAATCGCTATTTTTGGTTTAAAGTCGATTCCTCTATGTCTTCAGCAATGGTCACCAATAAAAACCGAAACGTCAAAAATCCAATATAGAATGGTTATTCCTCAAGTATTTGATGAGAATCAATCGCTATTTTTGGTTTAAAGTCGATTCCTCTATGTCTTCAGCAATGGTCACCAATAAAAACCGAAACGTCAAAAATCCAATATAGAATGGTTATTCCTCAAGTATTTGATGAGAATCAATCGCTATTTTTGGTTTAAAGTCGATTCCTCTATGTCTTCTGCAAAGGTAAGGGATAAGAAAACAACGCAGTTGCTATGGTTACTTATAAAATTTCCTCCCAAATTTTTAGCATTTCACAGAGAGAAGCCTATCCATTCTTATTTAAGCAAGGCTAAATGAGCTATATTAAAAGGTTCAAATGAATAAATTTTAAAGAATTTAAAAAATTAAAAAAGTACTCTCTTACTCTAGAGTAAAGTACTTTAAAATATAATTTTACTAAAAACTTTATTTATCCTTTTTTGTGGTCCCCAAGGTACTTAATTAGGATATTAAATTTCATCAAAATTGGTTAAGTCATTTTCAAGATATTTAGAAAAAACTAAAAAAGTACTGAAATAAAGTACTAATGTTTGTGGGTCGATATGTACCAAAAACTAATCAGCGCTTCATTTTGTTAAACGAATGCTAGGTTTTCAATTTCATTTCAATCGGTGCAACGGTGTGGAAAAAATCGTGGGCCAAAAAGCGATAACATACATACATCCATCCATACATACATACATACATCCACCGCACGCACTAAATGAAAAAATGGCACTTTTTGGCCTCTCGACGAGACCCCATGTAATTTTTGGCAAAACCGTCACGTGCTAAAATTCAACCTAATTGAATACTACAATTTGTGACTTTAATTGAGTCCATGGGTTCCGTAGTCTTTACCTGAGGACCCTTTGAAGCCACGCTTGCCCCGAGAGCGATTGCAATACTTTTACCCATGCTTTGAAAGAAGAAAAATAGCGTGCCTCCTTTAAAATTTAGAAAGCAACAAACTCTTTTTGAAAATTTACAATTGAAAAAGGCAGAAATTCTCCAGAAACGTTTGGTTAAGAATAAACGTGATCATGATTGTTTTATTAAAGATTTGTATTTTTTAATATTTGATATAATACAATCAATAAATATTTTTTTTCTTTCATATATAGATATAGATATATAAAGATAGATAAATCGAATGTTTTCTACATTTGATTCAATCGCGAATCAAATGTAGGGAATTTTTGTCAAATATTGAGTGAAAATAATATTTGAACTTATATATTTCTAACTTGAAATAATGATCTTAAATAAATTTGTATAATTTTCCTAATTAATATATCAAAGAATAATTGTTATATCAATGAGAATTGTTTTTGACCGCGCTTATTTGAAAAAGATATTTATCACGAGACTACTGCGGACTCCACTAGACTCCAATAGCGTAATCCGCAGTAGTCTCGCGATAAATATCTTTTTCAAATAAGTGCGGTCATAAACAATTGTCATTGATATAGCAATTATTCTTTGATATATTAATTAGAAAAATTATAAAAATTTATTAAAGATATATAGATAGATAAATGGATAAAATATTGATACAGATATAATTTTCGATATGTTGAAGATACCATCTGAATCTAACCATTAAATATTCCAATCCTTTTAATCAATTTCTCATTATATAATATTATATTAATTAATTATCCCGCATCTTGTTCTAATTACTCTTTTGCTATTAAGGAGGTCCTTTCAGCTCCAGTTGAGTCAAAAGAAGTGTAGTAATTATCTAATATTTAATCAAATAAGTTAAAATACAAATGAAAAATAATAGAATTAAAAAATAAATAGTATGAATCCCGTAAATGTTTGAAATAAAAACAATTATAAAAAAATTTGATTTATTCAAATAATAATAATAAGTCTTCTATGATTTGGCAATGCGTTGTATTAATACTGTTTATCTTTAAATCCAGACATAGCATTTATGTGATTTTTAAAGTAAATATAATATCTAAGTAAATTCGTCGGTCAATCATATATTTCATTGCAAAAAAAGAAACCTGCATGTTTCAAATAGCTAATTTTTAGTTGTTTTTTTTAAACTTTATATAATCAACTACTAGTAGTATAATTCAAGAGAAAGTGTCAAGATCTTAATTTTCCATAAGACTCTAAGAAAATGTTTACATTAAAAAAATTTTATTTTCAAAAATTTGCTCACTAATGTGTGATTCAAACTTCACCAAAGCATAGATAGAGGACTCTTATGAAAAATTAAGCTATAATTATATTAAGGACCTCCTTAATAGCTATTAAAGCATTAATTAAATAAATAACGACTATCAAATAATTTTTTTTTCTAAAGAAATATCTATTATAGTCAAGTGTAGTACCATTTTGAAATCTTGAATAGATGGACCATTTTTTAAAATAACTTTCCATGCTAGTTCAGTAGGTACTTTTTTTTAAAGAATGAAGAGTCAAAGTTAGCTGATCAAAATCTTTTAACACAAGAATACTACAAAATATATTTTTTTTCTCCAAAATTATAGTACTATTGGATTAATTTTGGTTTTTAGTCAATAGCAGTGCTATTCAGGATTACGGTATAAAAATTAGAATTATAAAATATTGAAATTTATAGTCGCAGTATCTTAATATTTAGTGTCAGGGTATAGCGATTTTCACGATTTTCAAAAAAATGCCTATAGCTCGAAAACTATAAAACTTAAACTTATTTTTTTTTAGATTCTGAACCACCATAAATTGGTTTATCGTTAAGTTTTGAGAAAATTTTAAAAATAATCATCACGTTTCAGATCCAACATCTAATAGATCTCTAGTGAGTTTCTTAGAAAATTTAAAATTTATTTCTATGTGATAAGAATCAATATTTCAATAAATATACAATAAAATTAGAAAGACGTTTCTGATCTTTTTCAACAATAAGATACCCAACTTTTTAACTTACTCTTCGTTGATAAGAAATCGTAATTTTACTCAAATTTGCGAAAGCGAACCAAGTCTTGAAAATGTTTTCATTTTTTTCTTTGAAGTAAAGAAAATTTTGAAAAATTTAAGAAACTTTTTAAAATTTAAAATATAAAATACTAGGGAGGTTTCACAAAAATAAAATGCTTATTTAGCTGTGTGCTCCTGAAGATGGGCTCATACCCCGAAATATATAAAGAGTCATGCAAAATAAGCATCTTATCTTTAATTTTTGTGGAACCTACCTAGTATTTTATAAATTAAATTTCAAAAAATTTTAAAAATTTTCTTTACTTCATTTAAAATGTTTCACCAAGAACCCCATCATTCTCCCATAACAAAATCTTTTCCATTGATTTTTATATTAATCTGGTTGATCTTCCTTATAATTACTATTTTTATTTATATTGAATTGCTTTTGCAATTGATGAAATAAGAAATAAAAGAAAAAATCTCGTATACTTTGATCTGTAGTTTTAATCTATTTTCCTTTCAAGATATGATAATATAAAAATAAAAACATCAAAAGACACAATTTCCTTTCCTTAATGAAATTTCTCTCCCTCTGTCACTCTTTCTTGGAAAATTAGACAATTTCCATTAAATTTGCCCTTTCTGGGAGACAAGCAGCCTGATGATGGCATGTGCATTTCGATTACCAGCGGGCGGTCTTCGTCGGTTAGACCTCCCACTGGGCTCTACAACAGTGCTTCTCAAACTTTTTGCAGTCGCGGGACAGTAAACTCGAAACATTTTTTTTACGCGTAACACTCTTACAATACAACATCAACTTTAAGCCAGGAGTGGCCAACCCGGAAGTAGTTGCTGATTGTTCAATATTTGTGTTATACAAAAACCACCCGGTCTAGTATACAATGGAATTGGGACAATCTTATCACTGTCCTTAAGTCTACTTATATGGAATTGTCATGGAATTTTCTGACAGAGTAAAAAACTTAGGTATGGAGTTCCACCCAACTCTTTCATGGAAGGACTGCGTGGTCAGAATATCTAATAGGAGTGGCCCCCAAAATCCCGACACCCCAAAATCCCCACTTGTGTACGCCAACCTCTTTACAAAACTAATATGTAGTTATTATTTATTTATATTTATTTTTTTGCAAAAGCTGTTTGGGTCCCAAGTACTTTTTTTTAGCACTATTAGTGCCAGAAAGGGTTTTCGGTTTTTTAATGTTTGGTTGGTTAGAAAAAAATGAGGATCCTAATCCCTGGTCCTTCAATAAGATCAAGAGCCCTGGTATGCCCGCGACATCAGACTGCCCTCAGATCGAGGTCATTTGAGATCACAGCCCCCACGACTGTGGAACTCAATCCCCTCTGCCCTAAGACAACCATCCTCTGCTGCCCGCTTTTTGCGTGGACTCACTGAAGCTTTATCATTATATTTATATTGTGTATTTTATATTTTGTAATATATATTTTGTATTTCTATTTTGTATTTTATATTTTGTATTTTTATATCTAATTTGTATTTTATTTTTCTTTATATTGTTAATCTCTATATTTGTCAGTTTCTTTTTTTTTGATTGTACACTATAAGGGTCTACTCTGACCTATGTACATAACATCATCAATAAATAAAATAAAATAAAATAATCAAAACACGCCCGGACTAAGCCTCGTGAGGTTTCGTTTGGTTAGGATATATTCAGTTCGGGTCGATTCGGTTCGTATATCTTAAATTCGGGCTGGTTTTTAGACGGTTCGGTTTTTATTTAATTGAGTATTTAAATCCCTTTATAGATTCAAAAAATCTAAGTATTTTCTGCCCAAATCCATCAGAAAACTTCTGATAATTTCTTTGATTGCTCCTCAAATTGACCACTGTTGTCTTGTATATAATGGTTTTAATCAGGATTGAAATACAAACAATGGCTTCTGAACAGCTGTATTAGATTCATTTATGATAACGCTATCGATGAAAACATCACACCCTACTACAATGAACTTGTGATGGTTAAAGGTTCCTAAAAAGAGAGATTATATTTTTCGAAACCTTTTTTTCAAACTATTTAAAAACAAAATACACCAGAATACTTATATAATAATTATTTATTTAAAAACTCTGTAAGTTCCAAAGCTTTGCGGAGGTGTAGGTGACCTTAAAATTATCATTTATAGGACATCATCCTATAGCAGAGGAGTGTCTATGGGCCTCTAAACAGCTAGAAATTCAAAAACTGGATGCGGGTGGGTATTCAGGGGCTGGCGAGGGTGTAATGTGCGGGGTGGTACGGGGCGGGGGTCCATGATTCTAATGGTAAATGATTCTAAGTAATTTTATTAATATGTTGCAGACAAAATATTTTCATAAAAATAATTAAATCAATAAACTCACCAAGATGATGTGAATGTCATCTGCAGCAGAGAATCTTGAGTGTGGCTCTGACCGCGCGTCCGGCCTCTCCAATGTCTGCATCAAGAATAAAGGTGTTTTCGATAAATTCCGTTAGCCGCTCGTTCTTATCATCGCTCGCTCGCCTGAGGAAGAAAAATTAATAGGAAAAGTTATTTATCGTTTTTCATGAATTCTCTTAATGTTTACAAAAGGTTTTATCAATTTCTATCTACCTACTCGATGTTTAAAAAATATTTTCTCTAATTTTAATTATAATTAATTAGAAATTTATTAAGTATCGATTAAATAAAAAAGCTTAATTAAATTACATGGTCTATTATTTTAATAAAATTCATGATTTCAACATGAATATGATTTTTTATTTTTTTAATTCGAGTTGGAAAAATTTACTTATATTAAATATATTATTAATATAACCCTATATAAATAAATAATAATAATAATTTAAACATATAAAATCGTTCTATATAAACAAGTGTCTTGAAAATTTTATTGATTGAATTAATCATTAAAAAATTCTAAGTACTTGTGTTATCAAATTGTGTGTATGTAGCCTCTAGCACAAAAACCAAATAGGATATCAAAACGAAATTTTATCATTAAATATTTTATACTGAAATTAATAGCTGATTGTATTTTCGTTTAAATTAGACCAAAAATATATAACAATATTTGTAATTTGCTTTGTCGTAATAGTATGTTGGTCACGTATTCAACATTCGTTAATTAAGTGACCTGCTTACTATTAGGATAAAACAAATTTACCTCCATCAAATCGAGTATTTGAACCCATAATAGATCAAATATGTCTTATTAAAAAGACTGATGATGAAAGTCAAACCTTCGAAACTATGGTCTCTCACAAATAAATGATATTAATACATGTTTATAATCGTTATATTCTAGTAAAAATTCAATGACCTTAGAATCAGGATTTAACCACAAAACATGGCTACTGAACAGAGAAACTATAGTCTTTTAATAAATAAATTAAAAATTGATTTTTCCAGCAGAAGACACTTATCTTTTATTGTCTCTTTCAATTTATAAAAATTCTGCTACTCTCGACAAAAAGAAACTTTCAATTTAATCAATGTATTATTTTCTTTATGATCCGGGAGAATATTATTCTCAAAAAAATTACCATAAGTTTGCCCCACAGTAAATTTATTTAGTTTTATTTATTTTATACAACCATTACCCAGATAGCACACTCGCTCTAGAAGATGACTTATTTAGCTCTTATTGTCTTTAAGATGTCTAGAAGATCTTCTAGTGTCTAGAAAACATGTTCTAAGCCAAGTGTGCTAAAAGGACAAACATACAAGAGTAAATTAATTAGGTTTTCTAAAAAAACAGCAAATCTAGATTAGATTAGATTAGACATTTCTATTCGATTTTGCAAAAGAATAGTGAAGATATACTACAGAAATGATCCTGTGAAGTATGATCACATACAAAAATTATTTCACATTTTATTGATTTTTTCTTTTGCAACAATTTTTAATTATTGTGTATTTGATTTTTACTTTAGCATACAGGGTATGGTCAAGTATTGTAATCGTGCATAAAAAAGTGGTTTTTTCCATATTTTTTTCGAAATATCTCAAAAACGGTAAGAAGTATTTTGATTAAAAAAATTGAGCGAAACCATAGTATTTCGTTCTACAAAAAAGCTCTAATAAGTGAACCTCAAAAAAATTATATTTTTTGAGATAATAATTGTTTTGTCAAAATGTGTGTTAGTCTGGTTGTCTGTTAGTCTGTCTGGTTGTCCGTTAGTTAGTCTGTGCGTTACCAAATTTTTGTGGACCCGCTAGGTCAAAAACTAGTGGGAATCTCGAAACCAAATTTCACACGTAGTTTTGATCCATTGAGATTAAGAGCTGATTAGATTTTGGTGCATAATTAAAGGGGGTGGAGGGGGGTTAAAAATTAAAAATCTAGGCTTTAGCAAACTCAACCAAATTTTGGATACATAATCAGTGGACCACCAGAAGTCTATAAATGCAAAAACTAACCACCCAAAATGGGGAGGGGGGGGTGTAGGGTCAAAAAATGAAAATCTTGGCCATTTACCTAACTCAACAAAATTTTGTATATATGATCAGTGGACCCCCAGAAGTCTAAAAATTTCAAAAACTAACCCCCCAAAATGAGGGGGAGGGGGTCAAAAAATGAAAATCTAGGGCCGTGTACCAAACTCAACACAATTTTGTATACATAATCAGTGGGACCCCAGGAGTCTAAAAATGGAACAACTAACACCCCTCCCCTTAATGATTATAAACAATTTTATTAAATATTAAATATAAGGGAGAGGCCATGTTGTATGGTAAATTCAAGTGGATGGCCACATCAGAAAACGTCAGCTTATTTTGCAGAACACTTCAAGTGTGTTCACGGAGCATCAGTGTTCCGTTGAGCACCATGGTACTACAGAACTAGGTTCAAAAATTAGCCTGAGTTTTTCTCGATTTGGCAAACACGCTTCAACAAGTCGAGCGAGAAGGGTAACTTGTGCTCTCTTTCGCACTTTGCCTGACTCGGGGGCGGGTTGGCTCTATTTCTCTTTTAACGTCTCTTTAGCGAAGCCAGAGAAGTTGGCGGGCGTTGGACCGTGAAAGCTTTATTTAATTACAACCTGGGATACGAAATAATGGACTTTACACGCATGTGTACACAGACAGTCAATGTGTCTCTGTTGAGTTACGCTTCAATGAGTGTCACCGAGAATGATAACGCCACACCATTTTAATTATTAAAATGGAATGGCTGATTCAACTAAAAGCTTCATTGACAAAAATGAAAATATAAAAGAGTAACTTTTTTATTTTTATTATATATATAAAACATGTTTTTATTATTTTGGATAATATGTCGCTTATTTCTATTTAGAGAACTAGCAATAGTAATAATAATACACCAATATTCATATCTATGTATCGTTATTTTTTAATAAAAAGAAATCAATGAGAGAATAAATGTGCTTGTTGCAAATAAACATATTCCAAACAGTGCCAGGCGGTGACATTTCAGCCAAAGGATGCTGTCCAAAAATTAGACCTACATTTTTTAAATTTTATTTTATTCTTCGATCTTTTTGCAAAATTTATCTATAACTACATCATAGAATATTCCATTCCATCAGATTTGATAGATGACACCATCTTATGATTTTCTAAGAAAATTTGAATGTATTACCATCGGCAAATTGAAATCTTTCATATTAAATTAAGAAAAGTCATTCCATTACCCTTCGAATTTTGAATCTCTTAAAAATTCGAAACAATCAACTACCTTTATTTAAATTATATGGCATATGTTTAAATTTAGAATCACTAGAAATTTTAGAAATTAAGAAAACAATTTTTGAGTAAAATATTTAATGCGTATGTTAGAGAGGTTTGAACCTCGCAGCTGAACAAGATGGCCCGGATTGCTGTTACTGGAACTCGGGTTCGATTCCCGAGTGGGTTAAAAACAACTCTTCTGACATATAATTAAAAATATTCCATTCCATCGGATGACACCATCTTATGATTTTCTAAGAATATAAAATATATGTTTGTTTGCATCAAGCAGAGAAGAACCTCGTTAATTTCTTTTTCTGAATCAACAACTCTATTATTTTTCTCCAAAACAAAATATTTTCAATTATTTTTTTACTTTACCAAAACATACGGATTATGAGGAAGTATTCTAAGCGTACATTTTTTTAAATTATATATTAAATCTATATCTATTGCAATCTATATTTAAATTTATTTTTTATATATTAACTTGATTTAAATACTAGTGAAATCATTTCAAGTGGAAAACTCTATTTAGGATTTTATTTCGCAACTTTCCTAATTTATGGATACAGACCAAGTTTTCTTTTTAAACAAAGAGATGAAATGTATTATTTAATATTTACTAATTTATATGAATTTATAAACTCAGTATATATATATATACTTGGCCTAAAAAATTAAGTACAAAATAAAAATAGTCAAAAAGAGTGAAAAAATTGCCTGAGAATCCTGATTGTCTGTCAAATTGGTTTCCGCCTAGAGATTCTCAGGGTAGGCATATGATTTCCAGAAGAGCTGACTCGGTTGCATAACGTTTAGGGGCTTCCATTAAATTCTTTTTTTCGTGAATTTTTTTTTGTTTTTTGGTTATAATTTCCAAAATATCTAAAAAACCGCTAAAACTAATTTATTAAAAAAAAATCGGTTATCTGTAAAGTCGGTTTAGACGATAGTTGAACGTGACAAAGTCATAAGAAAATACTGATGGAATGGTATTTTCTTATGACGTTGTCACTTTCAACTATCGTCAGTAAACCGACTTTACAGACAACAGATTTTTTTCATAAAATTCTTCGTTCAGAAAATCATTTTAAATTTACAAAATACTTGAATAAAATTTATTGTTTAAATTTCCACTCGACTGTTAAAATTTAATTTTTGATTTTATTATTTTATAATAATAAATTTTGTATTGACATTATTTCTTTCAGCAAGTAAACTGAATAAAAGTTGTTGTTCAATTAGTTACTTAATTATTTTTGCAAATTTAATTGTAATTTGTTATAAAAAAGTAATAATTTTGAATAATTTATTATAAGAATAAACTGTGATTAAATTATTGTTCATAAATCTTAAATTTAAAATTTAAAATTTGGAAACATCATTAAAATTTTTGTAACTGTAGCTTTTAAAAAGCCCGCCTCAATCTTTGTCGCTCGTTCCGCGCTCTCGCTTGCACTTCAAGCCTTAAATGGAACGCCTCAGAGCGAAGTAACGCCGCATGAGTCATGTTTTTTCGTGCGCGCAGCCGGCTCCATCGAATTATAAGACGTTGTCACGTCAAAAAAAAATTACAATTATAGCTATACCTTACTTATCTAATAAGTATCGGAATATTATATTTTATTTTAAGAACAATTAATTATTTTCTCAGAATGTATGTTAGTGAGTGAGTGTGAATGTTACCAAACTTTGTGTATGCTCTAGCTCAAAACCAATGAAGGTATCAAAATGAAATTTTTATTTAATTATATTATATTATGATTAAGATCAGATTATATTTTGGCTTAAATCGGACCAAAAATTAAGGAGTAGGTTAAAACTCAGAAGCCTTTTTCCGATTTAGACCAAATTTTGCACGCTTAGCCTTCAATGCCTTAGGGAACTAAAAATCAGATTATGGGAACGACCAGGGGGAGGCTGAGTCCCAGAGTATCGTAAGGGCATGAGATGGCTTCATCCTATACTTTAATTATTAATATATCTTACTATATATCCCCAAAACTATAAAAATTAATTTCACTCGGATAACCCAAGCGATAGTATTCTCTATGCTCTTAAAATATAGTAACGGAGTTTATAAAAAGCTTTTTGGGAGTATCAAAACTCAAAAATTCAACAGATTAGATTCCTTGATTCGATTCAAACACCCACCGGAAAGACTGGACCGGTTTACTCTTATAATCTGCACCAATATACAAAATATAGTACAGATGCACATGAACTCAATGGATACAAAAATAACACATAAAAATACAAAAATAATTTACTAGATTTGGCTAAATGAGAATTGTTCCCGAGGATATATAAAAATAAAAATAAAAACTTGAAAAATACTTGGGCTAGAGAACTACCGGAATTTCGTACATAGCACATTCTTTCTAAATTATTTTACCAGGATCCAAAATAAATATAATTTTTAATATTTAAAATTTATATTTTTTTATTACAATTAAAAAGTGAGTTTTTAGAATTTTGAAAAATATGTATTTTTTAATAAAAGTAAGTAAAATTTCAAGGTAACTTTCACAAAAATAAAACATAAACATATTTGTTTTATTTATGTGAAACCTACATTGAAATTTTACTTATTTTATTATTAAAATTTTTCATCTTTAACCTAACACTTTTTTTCAAATTCCAGTTTCATTGTGGATAATTTCCTCAATTATTATTAAATTTACCTTAGGAAAAAAATTAAAAGTCAGTATCAAAGATGTTATTAGGTATGTTAATTTAGATGCCAAAAGGATCCAGCAGGAGTCAAACCCTTGGACCTGAATACCGTAATCACAAGTGCGTGAACCCTTATGATATCTAATTAAACATATCTATTAAGATCATTCATCCTGGATTTTAATTTCTTTTTTCTAAAGTAAATCTATATATCTTCTTTATTTTTGTCAAAAAATATGAAAGAAGAAAAGTTTATCTTGTTAAGGGCCACCTGTTCTTTTCATCAACAAATCGCGTGTAAAGGACGCGCTTCTCTAGGTGATTATTTATTCATGAAAATGTTCGCACTCAACTTGAGTAAAGTTTGCCTATCTTACAAGAGTATTGAACTAAATGGAGAGATATTAATATGTGTTAATCAATTTAAAAATTATTCAGTTACAAAAAGAGCTAGGTTTCACATTTTTATATAAAAAAATGTTTAGTATATGGTATACTTCATGACTTATTATTTATCTAGCATTAATAAAAAACAAATATTGAAATAAAAATTGTAAAAGTTAACTCAATTAACTGTAAATTTATCTATTTGCATTTTTTTTACTTTAATATATAGTGAAGTTTTGAAATTGTGCATGAAAAAAAGTGTTTTTTGCTTCGTTTTTTTCGAAATATCTCAAAATCACTCAAACTATTTTGATAAGAAAAAATTGGGCCAAACTATGACGTTGTTCTTTACAAGAAAGCATTACAGAGTGAACATTGAAAAATGATATATTTTAAGAGATATTAATTATTAACCTACTTTTAAAAAAAGAAGGAGGTTATCAATTCAAAGGAATGTCTGTTTTTTATGTTTGTTCATTTATTTCTGGGCCGATTTGGATGGTTTTTTTTGCATTGGGTTCAGTCTCGTGCCCGATTGGTCCCATTTTTTTTCATTGGTATTGGACCTTTTTTAACTGACTCATTTTTTTATCTAAATGTATGCTAGTACGTTAGTTCGGCGCACAATTTTGTATACGTTTTAGCTAAAAAACCAAAAAAAGTATCAAAACGAGATTTTAAATATTTTATAATGATATTAAGAGATGATTAGATTTTAGTTGAAATACGGAATAACTATAGAGGAGGAGGGTTTTTAAAACTTTGAAAGCATTGTCCGATTTGGACCAAATATTGCAAAGTTAGCCTTTAAAAAAATCAATGAAAAAAATTATCATCCTAAGATGGTCAAGAGTCTAGTATATGGTAGTCAAAAATCCCATAATTTTTAATGCTATGTCCGGTATGGGAACCTTTCGATTTCTAAATTATTTCAAGAAATACATAGATTTCCGCAGACAAGAGTTTTTATAAAATTTATAAAACAACATACATATCAAATGAAATTTTTTAATACTAAAAAATTAAAATAAATAAATAAATTAATAACAGAAATAAAAGAGAACTGGAAAAAATTAAAAATACAGAGTGTTTTATTAAATGAGCCAGTTTCGTCAGTTTATTCTGACTTCCTCAGTGGCCCATTTTATCTCTTTTTGTCAAAAAACATTTTCACTTTAGGAGAAATAGTATACTGACGAAACGTCTGGCCCATTTAATAAAAAAACTCTGTGTTTTTAATTTTATCCAGTTCCCTACTGTTCCTGTTGCTAATTTACTATGGATGCGAATTATGCAACATTAAATAAATTAATTTTATATTGATCCAAAATGGTGAACCCTCTGTAGCCCAGGTGGCCCCAGCATCGTAATAAGAAGAAGAATAGAAATAAATTTCAGTGCTTGGCCCGAAGTTGAAGGTTCAGTTGTTGGAAATCTGGAAAGACTGTAGATTATATGTCACGGGAAACGAATGCGGAAGATAGATCCAGTCTCTAGAAGTCATAAAGATAAACGAGTTGGCTAATGGGTTTAGTATTTAATGTGATCGCAAAGGGATGTTTGAAATGTTCCAAAAATGAGTTTTTAGGGGGCATGTTGAATTTTACATTATCAGAACACACATGTTGTTGAAGTAATGGCTAACACAGACAGACGTGCAGAGCACTAGCTTCCTGCGGACCACAATAAGCACATTTTTGTTGTAAATTTGCCTCGTCTAAAGAAGGTAATTTAATACTTTTTCTAATCAGTGGAGGATTTAGCCCGTGAGGCCCGGGCCTAGGGCGGCAAAATTCTTGGGGCGCTAAAATTTTAGAGGCTGAAAAATTTTAACAATGATTAAAATTTTAAAATCGATTGGGCTTAGTTTTGCTCTGATTATATGAACAAATTTCAGTAAAATATTTATTCAATTGTTAAACAAAAAGTTTCTTAAGATTTTTTTTAAACACACCATATTTATATTTCTAAAACTGAATTGTTTTTATATTATTAATCGATCATAGAAAGCTAAGGTTTATTTGAACTTAAATACCAAAAATATTTATGCTTTCATGGTTAAGGTGAGAAATATTAATTTTCCATATATAATTTTTTTTTATAGTGAGATTAATTTCACTCTATGTAGGGCGCCCCAAAATAACTTCTATTTTTTTTCAATTTTGAATGAAAATGAGGTAAATTTACAGATATTGAAAATCTTTTTAGTAATTGTTTACAAGTGAGATTCCACCTATTTTTGCCTATAGGAGTAATTCTTCGTTAAAAAATTTAAGATTTTACAAATTTTTTTCATATTTAATTCATCGAACCAATAAAGCTATTAAAAAAATAATAATTTGAAAAAACAAACTTGAAAAGTACATATACACAACATAACTGGTTAAAAAAATATGACTAAAAAATTCTATGGCTCTGATTATTACAGTGAAAATTAGTAATTATAAAAGCAACGCAAATATTTCCAAATATGGTTTATTACACGCTTTATATTAGCTTCACCTGTATGTATGTATGTATGTATGTTATTAAAACTAAAAAGTAAAAAAATAAATTCTATTTAAAAAAAAAAACTAAAAAACACGCTTCTAAAAAGTACAAAATAATGTAATAATCAAAAAGCGTGGGGAACTTTGTCGAAATTAATTAAAAGTACATGTTTCTGAGGCCCACACTTTTTGATTATTACATTATTTTGTACTTTTTAGAAGCGTGTTTTTTAGTTTTTTTTTAAATATACTTTTCCTACTTTATTTCCAATAAAGAGATTGTTTTTATAATAAAAAAATGCAATAATTTTAGTACAAAATTTTTAAAACTACATCGAAAATTGGTGCAAGAAATTTATTATGAAAATATAATTGATGTTTCCCCCCCCTTGCAAAAGCGAGAAAAAAATCAGTTTATGTGATATGTGATTAATCATAAAAAATTTATTTATTTATTTAGAACGAAATTTTCTATGGAGAAAGACGGACTGGTAGTACTTTTAATTGAAAATAATGGAAGGCAGCCCAGGGGTAGTGAGTAAAGAGAAAATTAACACGTATCAAATAAGGTGTAATTTATTGGAATCCTTCCTCCTTTCCTTTCAAAACGACGTTTCGGAGGATTCTTCCCTCCTACTTCAGGGTTTCAATGGAGGAAGGATTCCATTAAATTACACCTTATTTGATATGTGTTAATTTTATCTTTCCTCACTACCCCTGAGCAGCCTTCCATTACTTTCAATTAATTTATTTATTTTAAAATGAAAGTTTTTGCCGAGAGTAGCAGAATTTTTATATATTGAAGGAGACAATAAAAGAGTGTGTCTTCTGCTGGAAGTATAAATTTTATTTATTTATAACGAGACTATAGTTTCGAGGCTTTGCCCTCTTCATCAGTCTATTACAATGGATTCACGGGAATTAATTTATGAATGAAAGGTTAACATCTTTGCTTTGCCCTCTTCATCTGTCTATTACAATGGATTCACAGGAATTAATTTATGAATGAAAGATGTTAAACTATAGTCTCGTTATAAATAAATAAAATTTATACTTCCAACAGAAGACACACTCTTTTATTGTCTCCTTCAATTTATTTATTGTTTAATTTTAAGAAATTTATTATTATATCTAAATTAATAAACCTCAAAATAAAATATTTTTAATATTCTTAAATTAGATATTTTATAGTACCTAATAATTATTACTATAACGGGAAAATGGCTACATATCGGACCGAGCCCTAGGGCGCTCTCGTACCTAAATCCGCCACTGATTCTATTTAAGAGAAAATACCAAATACCAAAATAAACTGGAATAAGTTATAAGTCAATTTGCGAATGTAAAAGAAAACGATCGTTATTCATGAATTTAGGCTAAGAACCTCCCTAAAACACAGAGAACCACTCTTAGATGGATTTAAACCTTTAAAAGAATATCGTCTCCTTTTAGCGCAAAGTTTTTCCTCGTGGCAGCAATGTTGGTTTTAATTCGATGATAAATAACTTCATTTTCCTTAAAAAGTTGTCCGAAAGTTATTAAAAGTTAAAAGGTATATCGTCTCTCTCTGTTCTTCTCTTCCTCTTAGAAAATATTCGCTTGAAGGGCTGCGAAAACTTAAGGGTGACCGAAATGTCTGTGCTAAGTCCAAGATCAAAGGCCAGCCAGCCAGACATCAAGACGCAATTGCTCTTTTGAACTGCTCTCTAACGAAATTTCCTTCGAGATAGAACTTGTCGTATTTAGGGAAGAATTTTCAAACATGCAATTATTTGGCACTCAAAATTTATATTAAACTTAAATGGAAATTTATTATTAGAAAGACAACGAAATACAAAGAGGAAGTGAGAGCGAAGAAAGGGAAATTAATCGAGCAGCAAGGGAATAAATACTCGGAGATCGTTAAATGGAATTATTTGATTTTGAGGAGATAAAAAATCTGGAGTGAGTTAAAAACATTATGTGACTTTACCATATGTTTGCCCCTCATTGAATTTATTTAGTTTTATTTATTTTATACAACCAATACCCAGATTTCACACTCGCTCTAGAACAGGCGTGTCCAACCTTTTGGCTTACTAGGGCCACATTTGAAAGAAAAACAAATGCTTCCGGTCGCATATAAAATTTTGTAATTCCATTGATATTTGTTAATCAAAAAATATATGAAAGATTTCAATTTGCGGATAGTAATAGATTCAAATTTACTAGAAAATCATAAGATGGTGTCATCTATTAAATCCTATGGAATGGAATATTTTTAATTATATGTCAGAAGGGTTGTTTTTCAGCCCCTCGGGAATCGAACCCGAGTGCCAATAACAGCAATCCGGGCCATCTGGCTCACCTGCGGAAAACGAACCTCTCTGATATATGTAAACGCGTAAAATATTTTACTCAAATATTGTTATCTTAATTTGTAAAATTTCGCGATATAGTGATTCTAAATTTAAACATATAGCCATGCTATATAATTTAAATAATGGTCGTTGAGTGTTTCGAATTTTGAAGAAATTCAAAATTAATATGAAAGATTTCAATTTGCCGATGGTAATAGATTCAAATTTACTAGAAAATCATAAGATGAATGTCATCTATTAAATCCTATGGAATGGAATATTTTTAATTATATGTCAGAGGGTTGTTTTTCAGCCCCTCGGGAATCGAACCCGAGTGCCAATAACAGCAATCCGGGCCATCTGGCTCACCTGCGGGATGCGAACCTCTCTGACATATGTAAACGCGTAAAACGCATTACATTAGGTTCGCATCCCGCAGGTGAGCCAGATGGCCTGGATTGCTGTTACTGGCACTCGGGTTCGATTCCCGAGGGGGTGAAAAACAACCTCTCTGACATATAATTAAAAATATTTCATTCCATCGGATTTAATAGATGACACCATCTTATGATTTTCTAGCAAAAAATATAGTTAATAATGTAGAATAATGATATCCACAATGCAAAAATGGCATAGCATAATAATCTTTGAGTTTTTCCTTTCAGGATTCTGTTTTTAAATTATTTACCACATCAAAAATGTTTAATTACTGAAATAATAAATATTTAAAAAATGCAAATATGAGATCAAGAATAATTTTTAATTATTCGAAACTTCGTTATTTCGTTGTTTGATAGTTGAGTTTATAATTTTGCGTTTTAGTGAATTTTATTATCGAAAATAGCTTCAGGTATATTATGTAAATTCATATTTTTAAAAAGTGAATAAATATTGAGAATAAAATAAAATAAAATAAAAACTTTTAAATTAAATATTGAGAAGCAAGGAGGAATATTTGTTTATGGGTATATAATTATTATAAAATTTTAATAAAGAGACATTATTAAATATTTCTTTCAGTTCAATGTCTGATTGCAGTTCCATACATTCAATCAGAAAGTTTGCAGTTAAAATATTTAAATTTATAGTAAAAATGGTTCAAAATATGCCAAATTTGTGATTATTTTTTTCGGAAATCTTGATATATTTTTAACATTCAAAATTGAAAATCTGCCTTTTATTCTTCGAAATTGAATTTTTGGGGAGATTTTCCAATTTCTTCTTATTTTAGAAAATAAAAAATTATCAGGTCAAATTGTATCAGATATCTATCTTTTTCCAGTAACATAAAGATCTCAATGTTTTAAGGAAATTTATAATTTTATGTTGGGCCGCATTAATTGCTGTGCTGGGCCACGGGTTGGACAGCCCTGCTCTAGAAGATGTCTTATTCAGCCCTTATTGTCTTTAAGATTTCTATAAGATCTCCTAGTGTCTAGAAAACATTCTCTAGTCCAAGTGTGCTAACAGGGCAATTTTAAATTGATAGTCAAATTTAGGGAACGCGGTGTTGGTTTATAGTGAAACATTATTAAAATTATATTAGGTTGGAGTTGGTGGATTTTCACAATGTCAATGTTCTCCTGATGATAAGTTAAGAGCTCGAAATATATAGAGTAAATTGAAAAAAATCTTTGTATTTTAATTTTTTCTCCTTGTGAAACACCACCAACTCCAACCTAATTTAAATTGATAGGTTTTCTTAAAAAAGGCAGATAGTTTTAACGAAATAAAAGAAGCGAAATCAGACTTGAAGAATAGTTTGAAATAGTTATTATCATTAAAAATGATTGTTAATTATTTAAAATAAAAATGTAAATTGCAAGAAAAAGTGATACTTTCTCAATACTTCGGTATGGCTGTTTGCAGTTTCGTTTAATAATGCAAAACACATCTTTCATTATTTTTTACTATAGAAATTAATTGAATTAACAAAAAATCATTCACTAAATATTATTTTTTGAATAATTTTGCATTTTTTTAAACGGAAGATCTTTTGTGCTAAAAAGCCCAAAATCTTAATCACTTCTTCGCATTGGAAATATATATACTGAAAATCTTGTATAAAGTCATTGGGATAGCAATCAAAGCATCAACAAGTAAAATGTTTATTTTCGTGGATGGGTTTTGGGAATAAAAATTGAAAAATTGATTTTTGTACAAATCGCTTACATACTTAATTGATCATCTACCATATTTATTCATAAACAAATGCTCTGAGACAGTTTGTCTCACGTACCAGTAAAAAAAGGAGCTAAAAAAAAAAAATAAAAAAAAATTAGAAGAAAAAAGAAAAAGAAAAATCATAAAAATAAAATAAAGAGAAAAACAAAGACGAAAATCGTCTAATTTTTTTATCTTTTTCTTATATAATAGGTATATATATGTAAACTCTAATATTAAAATTGTATAAGAATTTCAAAATTAATTTCACAGTACTTATAAAAATAATTAGTTCGTAGCGAAGCTCTGAGCTTAAGCTAATTTTAAAATATATAAAAAAAATTAAAGAATACGAGTACTTTAAAATATCTAAAAGAGAAATAACACAGGATGAAAATCACTTAATTAAATCAAATTTGCCATCAGTATTCAAAACGCATTCCTACAATTGTAGTCGTTGAGAATATGGGCCGAGATCTTTTGGACCGGCACGTAACATCAAATAATTTCTTTCTCCTTTTCATTTATATGTATATAAACTCAAATATTAAAAGTGAAATTTGTACAAGAATTTGAAAATTAATTTCACACTCCTTATAAATTCTACTTAATTGAGAGAAGAAGAACCAACTATGTTAATATCTTGGACTTATTTTTCTTTTTCTTATAGAACATATTTTTGGAACATTAACATATTTTGTTTTAATTAAAATCTAAATCGAATTTATTAACGCTAGAAAATTTAATTTTTGGATTTTGGAATTAATATTAGGACAAAGAAAATGAGAAGAATAAAATTAACAAAGGAACATGAACCAACATATTAAATTAGAGTGACCTAAGAGGAAGGAGCATCAAAAACTTTCTTCTTGGTGTAATTACTAACTCAAGTGTATAAATACAGGGTATTTTTTGTCTTCGGAAATTTGTCTTTTTTAACCAGTATCAAAGTAGTTTTGAGTTTAGTTTAGTTGTCTTGAGTGGGCTAAATTTATAAAAAGTGTACACAATTTATTGGCACCAAATTTTCTCTAGAGAGAGACGGAATGGTAGAAATTTTAACTGAAAGTAATGGAAGGCGGCCCAGGGATAGTGAAGAAAGAAAAAATATCAGATATCCAAATAAGGTATAATTTATTGGATCTTCTTTCTTTCCTCCTTTCCTTTCTTCCTGAAGAAGGAGGGAAGAATCCTTCGAAACGTCCGTTTGAAAGGAAAGGAGGAAAGAAAGAAGGGAATGAAAATCCAATAAATTATACCTTATTTGGATTTGTGATATTTTTCTTTCTTCACAACCCCTGGCCTGCCTTCCATTACTTTCAGTTAGTGTACGCAATATCTTAAATTGAACTTGCCATGGAGAAATACTACAGCTCAGCCAGTTTGGCTCCCACAAGTATTTTTATAAATAAACAAAAAGGACACCAGCATTTTTGAGTGCAAATTAAAAAAAAAAAAAAGTTTAAATAATTATGTTGAAGAGAAAAGTGAAAATTTTTCCAAGACTAATTGTTTTAGAGAATTTGAGTAATTTTACAATTTTTCGACAGCTAACGATTTAAACTAAAAGTCCCATTACCGAGAAATAAATCATTGAAAATTGTCCTTTTAACATGCAAGTAAATGGATCGAGCTTTTAAAAGGGCTATAACTTCTATACAAATTATACAATTTTCAACAAATTTATATAGATCAATAATTCAATTTTTATGAATCAAATGATACATTTTTCAATAGATTTGACAGTCTAGTTAATTAGTTATTCATAAATGTAAAAATAAAATTGTTATTTGCTGTCAACAGAATATGACAAAAGCACTAGTGTAGAATTCCAATTCTATTTCTTGAAATCATTTTTGTGTTGAATAAATGGTTTTATAATGGGAAAAATTTATCTCAAAATCATTTTTATTAATATTATCAAAACAAAGATTTTTATTCGACATTAACCTCAATATTAACAATTTTTTTATTAAAAAATATAGTTGGCAGAAGTTGTCACTCTGAAGAAAAACAAAAGATTTTTTCGAAGATCAACCAGATAGATAAGCTGTCTGTAACTCCATTAATGTAGGTATTTATCCAGTTTTCTAAGATCTTATAAATTAATTAAATTATCGATACGATTCACCAAACAATAATTTAAATATATAATAATTGAACCTGGTCAGCTGCCGTTATTAAAATATCAATGAAAAAAAATTAATTAATTTTGAATTAGATTCTTTAATTAGAAGAAACACAGTTGGTGAGCTTTTCCAAAAAGAAAAAAGTATTCCAATTCCGGAGGGATGATTTTTCCCTTCCGAGAGCGGGTCATCGAATCCTCGGGGGTAACTGTCCATGGCCGAGTAAGATTAAATCGGCGACCGAAAGGTCAACCGAGCGGAAAGCGAACTCTTGCACTGTTCCCCCTCAACTATCACCACGGATAATTGCATATCAGCTTACATTTTCACTTCTCCGAGCAAAATCGGGGAAAGTCCGGTGAGAAGTAACGATAGTAACGTTTATAACATTAGTGATAATTTTAATAAATTCAAATGAGATTTTGATTTAATTATTCCAAGCAATAAATTTAGAGATCATTTGAAAATTATTTCATATCTCATACTGAATACGTTTTAGTAAGATCGGTAACAGCAACTATATCAATTTAATTTTAATTAAAGAAAAAATAAATACCTCCTCTGTCTAAAATTCTAGTATAAATTTCTATAAATAGTTCGTGGAATTAGAGTAAATATATTTCACTTCAGGCAATCAGTATGAAATTTTTTACAGGACTTAATACACATATCAAAGAACAATAAACCAGGAGACACTTGATGTGACGTTTGTTGGGATTTCACTTCTTTTTGTATGCGCGTTTATGCCCTGAAGAAGTAAATGTTTCGGTTTTTCGATTTTCCCATTTATTAATGTGCCAAACTCTAATAGAAAATTTCATCTTTCTAGGTTCATTGTATTTTTACTATGTGTTAATTAAGCCTATAAAATTCACCCTTTCATTTTAGGTCCTGAAGAAGTGAAAGTTTAGCTTTAGAAATAAGGGTTGAAAGGGCGTGCAATCTGGTGAGATTTCTCATTAAAAATATGTACTCTAGGTCAATGCTTCTTAAAGTAGTGGGCCGCGGCCCTCTGGGGGGCCATGGATTACCCGCAGAGGGGCCGAGAATAGTCGCAAATGTAACAAATAAATTATTTTATTAAATAAGTTTAAATACTTGGATTATAATTATAAAATGTCGATACTGTATTGAAATGTTGAAATGATAATATATTTGCAACTGCTTATAACATAGACTATTGATTTCATTCGTTAATTATTTTTAAATCAAGGATTTTAAATTTTGTCGTTGCTTTTACTGTTAACCTTAGTAAATGTATGCATTAACTAATAAGTGTATGCATATACGAAATTCAAAATTATAAATAGTTTTTTAACCAATATGAATTTAAAAAAAAATAGGGGGTTCGTGAGATATTGACTTGGGTTCCAAGGGAGAGCGCGACTTCAAAAAATTTAAGAATCACTGCACTAGGTGTCTTCAGTCAAATTTTTTTTTTTATAAACAACTTAATCACCAAAGCATTAAATATGCAACTTTTACTGATAGTTATTTAAAAGAATTGCATTTATTTCTTAGCAATACTTTTAAAAACATATTAAAAACATAATACTTATATTATATAATTATATTTCCAATATATCTGTTAATTTTGATGATTGAAGTTTTTAGATTTTTGATTTTTGTTTTAATACAATTAAAAAATAAAAAGTGGCCATTAACCCAGCATATGATTGTTTTTATTTTCATAAATTTAAAATAATTAGCTAAGCCTTAGTTTATCGATCAATATAATGTATGTTTCTAGTCTAAAAGGATAAAAGGATTTGTGAATAGCTATTTGCATATCCTTGTAATGTCGCTTTCTCCTTCGGGGTATAAACAAAATCAAGTCCACAGCTTGAACCAAGAAATGCTATTAAGGAGGCATGTTTGTTTCAGCATTTCTCTGTTGAAAAACAAAGAGAAAGAAAAATCATAAACTATGTTTTATTTAATAAAGAAATATTTTTTCACATATCTAGGTTATGATCTATCAAGGTTTTCTTATAAAATTATAACTAAGATATTTAACAAACATTATTATTGTTCAGTTCCATAATCAGTATTAGATATAGCAAATCAGAGGAAAAAAGAAACAATTAAACTCCATGTTAAATCATACGACCAATCGCAACGTTTCCTTAATTTTTTGTAGCCTCATCAGATTTATACAAAAAATAAATATAATTGAATCATTCACAATCATGAAAATTAACCCAGACATTCATATATTTACCTTGATAAAATTATTTTCAAAGAATTTGTCATTCAATTTTTTCTGTCATTTGTTTAGAGTAGCTGTCTGGTTTCTTTGCTACTCTAAACAAATATTGGTGTTATATAAATAAATGTATTCTGATTGTTTTCTAAATGTATTCTAAATGGCAAGAAAAATTGAATGACAAAGTGTTTGAAAACAATTTGATCAAGGTAAATATATAATGATTGTGAGTGATTCAATTGTATTTATTTTTTGTATAGAGCCTGATGAAGCTACAATAAATTAGCGAAATGTTGCGATTGGTCCTATGATTTAACACGGTGTTTAATTGTTTCCTTTTTTCCTCTCATTTGCTATATCTGATATTTAATAAAAATTTTTATGGAACTTGGTGTCGGTTCTAGGTAAAACATTTTAAGAGTTGATTAACAATTGAAAGGCTTCATTAACCATTTTGTTGCGAAAAATAGGGAAGTATAGCATTAACCCTAAACAATTATAATCAGATTTTTTTTCGAACTTTAAAGACAGATAAATATTTATGGAAAAAATCCTTGCGAAATTTCATGAAATTCGGAGCGCTTCCGGATATAATCAATTTATAAATTAACACATATGAGGCTTTACTATATTTCGACTATAGTGATCAAATTATGTTATTTATGAGGAAATCGAACTTGGGGGTTTCTGCTTGATCCAAATAAACCTAGACCTATGTATTATAAACCTAAATATAAATTGAATGTAATGGAAGGCAGCCCAGGGGTAGTGAGGAAAGAAAAAATTAACACATATCAAATAAGGTGTAATTTATTGGAATCCTTCCTCCTTTCCTTTCAAACTGACGCTCGGACGTTCTCTCCTTCTTTAGGTTTCAAAGGGTCAATGAATGAAACAAATAAATGTTTCATTCATTGACCCTTGAAACCCTGAAGAAGGAGGAAAAATACTCCGAAACGTCGGTTTGAAAGGAAAGGAGGAAGGATTCCAATAAATTACACGTTATTTGATATGTGTTAATTTTTTCTTCCCTCACTACCCCTGGGCTGCCTTCCATTACATTCAATTAAAATTTCTACCAGTCGGTCTCTCTCCAGAGAAAATTTCGTTACTAAATATAAATGTTTTCCTCTTTAAAAATTCTGCTAATCTCGGCAAGAAAAATCTTTTCAGGTTGTTTAATTTATAAGAAATTAAACAACTTGAAAAGATTTAGAGTAACTTAGAGTAACCCTGATATCGCTCTATTTATATTCTAATCTACCAAGAGGAAACATGGAAAAAACATTATATTTTTCAATATTTTTCAATATATAAATCTTAATTTGAATGTAACTAAATACTGAAATATTTGTGATAGACTGATTATGAAGGCAATGCCTTCGAAACTATAGTCTCTAGAAATAATTAAAAATTATTTTATTTAAAAACAGAAGACTCCATCTCTCATTTTATTTTTTTAACCTAAAATAAAAACAATTCTGTTACCATCGACAGTGAAATCTTTTATTCAACTAATATAAGAAATTAATTAAAGAATGCTAAATTAAAAATAATGGACATTCGATGGAGAGGCTTTCGGGCCTCGAGGTCGAAGTTGTTTTTTTGTAATTGTAATACCATTTGTTGTATTTTTGTATTGGATAATAAAGGTCATTATTTATTTATTTATTAAAGAATGTGGCTTATATTTAATATAAATATTTTTTTAAACAATTTAGGAAGCTGGACAGCCTTTATAATAACATTTTTGAAATAGAATGGAAGAATCATGTTGTATATGAATTTTACTACTCGACCTAATCCGCCCCAGTAGAGATAAATTTATATAACATGTCCCGTATTGTTGCAAAAACATGTTGCAACTTGTCGGCGCGTAGCCAGTCTAATTCAGCACTTTAAGCTAATAGTAATTAATTTTCTGTAACTTGTTTATTAAAATCGATAAAGTCCAAATTTTTCCATAAACGATTTATCGACTAATATACGTGAAGAATTCTTTTGCAAAAGAATTTTAAGTTATTAAATCATGACTTTCTTTTAATAAAATGTTTTTATGATATTCATAATATAATTAGCTGATTTTTGTAATTATACGATCAAGATTTAAAAGCTGAATACAACTTTATGGAAAATTTGAATTAAGATACTTCAATAAATTTGAAAAAAAATACCATTAAAATCTCGAATAGTTAAATTTCCTGATTTTTCATTGTCACTTTTCGATTCAGTTTTTGATTTACCTACTTTGTAAGCCAGAGACGAAAATTTAAATAAACCTCAAACTTGTGGTGGTCTGTATTTACAGATGTTTAAGTAAATAGCGTGTTAAAGAAAATTTTCAATTAAAAATAACTCATAACACGTATTTTACACTTTCATGGTTTATATCTACTAAATGTGAAGATATTTATTGTATCGAACATTATATCACATTCGCTAAGGGTACTCAGGTTGTTCAAATAATTTGGCCTTTAATTCGACCTACAGTTGCTTTAGTTAAATGAAAAATTTTACTCTTAAAATTCATGCCAAGCCATGTGATACGATTTCGCGTGGCTTCCCTTTTGTCTCCAAAACTATACTGAATGTCTTAGAAAAGGTTGATTCAAGAGTATTAAGGAAAATGACATTTCATCCACATCAACAAAGTGGATTAAATATAACTTCCCTGATTGAAAATATAGAGGAATATGTTAAAAAATTTTAAAATCAAATCAAAACGAGTCTCATCCCTTTAATTTCCGACCTATACCGGATTTCAAAGCTCATTTTCATTTAATTATTAAAATTCAACATCACTTATTTTAGGTATGGTTTTACTACTAGTTTTCCCCTTCTCAACACAAAGAAAGAAATGAGAATGCATCAATGAAGATTATTAAAAAGACAATCGATGCTGGGAACTTTGGGTTTCCAGGTCGAAGTATTTTTAAATATAAATATTAAAAATTATCTCGATTCACGGTGGTACTGAGGATTCTTATAGGTATTAAATGAAAGGCTTATTTTTCAGTAGTTTTTTTAATTTTAAATGATGTTTTTTTTTAATTTATCCAAATATTTCGGAAATTTTGTACAATATTCCTTCTTCAGTGGACCTCACCCAAAAAATCACCCTATTTGCTCAGTCTTCACAAAAATTCGAACACAGGTTCACAGAGTCATTTTATTTCTCATTTTGTTATCCTAATTCTTGGCTCCTCAAAACAATAATAATTTTTTTTATATAAATTTCTTTTTGATGCTTTAAAGAAATATATATATATAAATTGTTATTGTTTTGAGGGCAGAATTAATAGCCCAAGAGCCCACGACTGCCAGACCTTCGTTATTTTATAAAAGCTGAAAGTTTTTCTGTGCATGTCCCCTATACAGGTAAGAACGACCAGCGACTATAGAGTTTGGGTTGTGGTTACTTTGGCAGGTAACAGGTAATAAAGGTGTATAAAATAGTACTTTAAATTCGTCAAAGTATAAAGCTCAATTTTTTTATATTTTCTTCGGGAAAACTTTAGAAATCTCGTCATCCATTGCCGGACACTTATGACAGTTGCTACCCCTGCCAGACACCCCTAAACTTTAAGAATTTAGTCTTTTTGATTTTAAGTCGATTCTTCCACGTTTTCAGTAGAAGTTGTCATTAATAGTCAAAACAACAAAAATGGAATGCAATAAGGTTATTCCTCTAGTATTAGATAAGAATCGATGGTTATTTTTGATTTTAAGTCGATTCCTCCATGTCTTCACCAGTGGTTATCAATAATAACCGAAATGTCAAAAATCTATGTAAAAACCATTAAAACTGTCCGCCTATTGAGGTAACATTTTTTTATAGGTCGCCAAATAACATATATAAAATTTATCTTTTATATTATAACGAAAGTATAATTATAATTTATTAAAGTTTAGGGGTGTCTGGCAGGGGTAGCAACTGTCATAAGTGTCCGGCAATGGATGACGAGATTTCTAAAGTTATCCCGAAGAAAATATAAAAAATTGAGCTTTATACTTTAACGAATTTAAAGTACTATTTTATACACCTTTATTACCTGTTACCTGCCAAAGTAACCACAACCCAAACTCTATAGTCGCTGGTCGTTCTTACCTGTATAGGGGACATGCACAGAAAAACTTTCAGCTTTTATAAAATAACGAAGGTCTGGCAGTCGTGGGCTCTTGATCTATAAGAATAACAATATGAAATTAAAATCTCTTTGTGGACCTGTGTTCGAATTTTTGTGAAGACTGAGCAAATACGCTGATTTTTTGGGTGAAGTCTACTGAAGAAGGAATATTGTACAAAATTTCCGAAATATTTGGATAAATTAAAAAAAAACACCATTTAAAATTAAAAAACTGCTGAAAAATAAGACTTTCATTTAATACCTATTAAAAATTATGCACTATTATTGGTTAAAAGAGTTATTTATTTATTATATTTCATTTGCGTAGCATTTGAAAAATTAATAGAAATCCTTTCATTTAAATAACACGTTCTGAAGATTACAGGAGCGAAATTGGTATAAAAGTGATATCTTTTCGGAGACACGATTCACTCTTTTATATTCATATTATGAAAAGGGCTATTTTGGCACTCGGGTTCGATTCCTGAGGGTGTAAAATAACAATTCTGTCATGAAATAAAAAAAACAATCCATTCCATCTCGGATCTAATAGATGACACTCTCTTATGGATTTTCGTAAATTTTAATGTGTTAGTATGACATGATGAAGGGTCTCTGCTAGCTGCAGAGTCCTAAAAAAGATATTACAATAACAAAACCATTATGTAAATACTATGAAATACATATAATGGTAGTTTGTGCAAATGTTCCATTTTTCACAAACCTCTCTCATTGGTAAACAATCTGACGCTCGACTTTTATTTGATTTAAATATTAATGGAGGGAATAGAAAAAAAATAAAAGAAATGAAAAGAAAATATTTGCGTTCCAATGAAGAAGTAGTCGGAAATTGATTTAAGACCCAAAAGTTTTCGGGATGCTTGTCCGGGGAACGGATAGCAATTAAAGATGCTGTTTGTTTTCTGCTCGAATGTATAGAAGGACTTTGGCTTGGATTCTCGAAAGGACGATGGTCGATTGGTATGCCAGGCCGACGGAGGATATGGCGGGTATGGCGGGTATCGATAACCCTCCGACCACTAGGCATCCTTTGACCAGCGCAGATATGTAAAATGAATTGGTGGGCTCAAGAGCTTGGAATTCCGATAGAACCACTTTTAGCACAACGCCCTTTACAACTGCCGCTATTGCTCTCTTTTTCTTTCGCTATAACTTTTTTAGGTGTTTCAATGTGCCTACATAAAAGTCAAAGACTGCGTTACTTGAATTGGGACTTTCGTGACAAATAATAATACCTTGCATTTTTAAAGAAAAAAATGATAATAAATTTAAACCAGGGAGATAGGGAGAGAGCTTATGGCTAGAAAAGTGTCGCCTGCCTACGTCATCGCTGACTCACAGTCCGCCATCTTGGATCTTTCAAAACATTGAGATTTCCATATGGTCCTATACTAAAATATATATCATTTTACCTTCGATTTTCAAAATTATAAGGTCACCTAAATAAAAAAACTAATAAAAGAACTATTTTAAATTATAGTTTTTTGATTTTTACAGATATCTAGAGAAAATTGAAATTAATTAAAATTATTAATTATTAAAATTATTTCACATTAAAATAAGATGAATATACACAAAATAGTCATAGGAACATATACTGTATTTTATATTAAAGAAAAACGTGCTTATATGAGAGTATTAGCTCTTTGTTAAACATGTATTTCTCATTTGATAACGTTATGTTTGGCAATGTTTTGAACTATGCAAGATGGCGGTCGAGCTTCTTCTTCCCCCCGCTTCAGGAGACAATTTCCTCGCCTAAGTTCTAAGCTTACAGGCACTCCCTATCTCCCTGATTTAAACTGAAATAACACTGGAATACACACATTGTGTTGCTTAAAGTGTTAGACATGTACTTGAGGCGGTGGTACCCAAAATCCCGACATGTAAAAATCCAAACGTTATTATAATATTTTATTAATCTTTTTAATATTTACGAAAATATATATAGTACATATGGGACATTCCACGCCTAATCGAACGGTTTGAAAAATTTTAATTTTTGATTTCCTTCATTTTTTGACATTTTTAGGACCACTATAAATCCGGTATTAAAATTTGTATAATGAATAGAAGATTAAAAATAAAAAATTGAAGAGTACATATCGTCGGCTTAGAGTGTAAACCTGATAACTCCTTTTTTATCATATATGACTTATTAATACTGTTCGAAAGAAAAGAGATGCACCATCGTCCAAGTAAAACTGCTACTTAAAATTACGATCGTAAGTTGTAGAAAAAATGTGAAAAATGGTTTTTTAAATTTTGTTTCTTTTTTCTCTGCCCTGTATAATTTCCTTGTTGTGACTTAGCAGGTTTACTCTTTAAGGCGACGATATACAGTTTCAAAAACAAGATTTACATTTTCAATCTCAAAAATCGCATATAAAAACATTTTAAATAATTTTTTTGCATTTTTTTTCTAAAAAGTATGTAAAAAAACAAAAATTTCAACAAAAAACAAAAAAATTGGACCATTTTTGAAGAGGTTATGATCAAAAAATCGAAATTCGATATCTTTTAAACAGATGGTCAAAAAATTTCAAAATTTACCAGGAAGATTTTTTAGATGGGTATTAAAAAATGTCAAAAAATAAAGGAAATCAAAAATAAAAATTTTTCAAACCGTCCAATTTGGCGTGGAATGCCCCCTATTATTATTTAACATGATTCAGCTAATTAATACAAGTACATTGAAATATCAAAATAATAAATAAATAAAATATTTTTTTTAATACAAATTTAGAGATTAGAAAAATTATTTGAAAAGTAAATACTATTAAAATAAAGTCTGTGAATTTTCACATGACAGGATTTTAGATTTTCGTGATTTTGACATTCGGGATTTTGGGGTGAACCAGTTTCTGGATATATTTGACATGTTGTTTCTAAGAATAGCACTAGGTTTCTTCTATCAAAGGGGTTCTGAACCTATTTCTCCCTTTAACCCGCTTTTTTCAATTTTATAAGAACGCCATTAATTCGGGCTGTTTTGTACTTTCTAGTATGGTTCTAATATGGCCGCCTCCCCTCATTTGGCGTAGCTTATTTTTGCCCCTTTTATCCAAGAAGATTATACAAAGTAATTGTGAAAAAATATTGCTAAGGATTCAGTTATTTTTATCCCCTCACTTTCAAAATTAAGAGAACCTATTATTATTCCATTCATTCCGTTTGGTCCTAAAGAAAATTAGCTCAGAAGTTGTCTTAAATTGGTTAATTGTATACAAATTTTTACCAACATAATTTGGGATTTTTTATTCATAATTATATTAATTAGGTTTTTTATAATTAATGTAAAGATTTAACCATCTTTTTTGAGTTTCTTTTTTTTGAAAAAAGATGTAATTTTTCAAAAATCAACCCAGGTTATTTAACCACAATAATATTAAGAAATGAATTTATTTTATAAATTATCTTTTTTATGTTTAGCTCCTTCGTATTAATAATAGAAAATTTTGAAATGGATAAATGAAATTTAATAAATATTCATGTTGAATTATTTATTATTGTTACTAGTTTCGCCATTGTTTGGCTCATCAGAACTATTTACATTTTTTTTTGTTTATAAGATTTTTTAATTGAACAACGCATTTCACTAGGAAATCACAGATAATATATCACAGTTCCAGAAAGAATACATTCGACGAGAGACAGTCCAAGAGTTAAAAAGTGGTTAAATATTTAAAAATAGTATCTCCATGTCAAATCACATCCCCAAGGGACGATCTACCATGATCGACTGGCCTTTATTTTATTTAGGAATAAATATAAGATTTTAGTAGAAATATTTTTACATTGCATATCAGAGGTATACTTATAGGTTTTTTTTGTTTTATTATTTTAATTATTTGTATATTTTCCGTATGTTTAATATACGAATATCATGGTGAGTGCTTCACTTGAATTTATCAATAAATTCTAAAAGAGAATAAATATTATGCTTTGATATTATTTTAAAAATATCATAAACTTCTTTCTTTGATATTGCCAACCATGGACTATTGCTGCCTCGTGTATGGCGACGTCTCTGGGACCCGCGCGGGCTTACTTGATCGGACTTTGAATGCATGCGTTCGATTTATTTTTGACATTCCTAGACGTGATCATGTCTCCCCCTTTTATGTCAGACTTGGTTGGCTTAGGGCGACCCAGAGGCGTCTCTACATGCTTGGCAAATTCTTGCATCGTACCTTCATTTCACATCAGCCTGAATACATCTATAAAATGTTCACTTTTAAATCATCCATACATAATTGGGCTTTTCGGGCTGATTCAAATCGTATTCATATCCCGAGTCACCGGTCCGAGGTGGTGAATAGGTCATTCACTGTCACTGCTGCCCGACTGTGGAATTCATTACCATCATTCACCCGTTCATCTTCATCATCACTTATCTTCAATCGTGGTCTCTTGGAATGTATTCGCGGGGGTTGGTCTCGGGAGTGAGCGTCTCTTTTTTGGCGTCTCTCTTTTATGGTGTATCTTTTCCCTCCTGCTGGCTCTCTCACCTTCCTCTCAACTTCCTTTCGCTGGAGCTTTCTTTCTTTCTTTCTTTTTTCGCACACACTTGTTTTTATTTTTCTCCTCTTTGTTTTATGTTAATTATTATTTTTTACTGCTCATATGAGGCAAACTGCCTCAGAGCATTGTGTAAAGTTAAATTGTAAGAATTATGAATGAATGAATAAATAAATAAATAAATAAAACACGTTTGTTTCCATAAATGAAATTATATCGGCTTTTGTCGGTTAATAAACATATACAAATATACGAATATCGTCATATATTATTTTTTTACTTGTTTAATAAATACTAAAGAGGCAATTTTTAAGTTAAATCTTTATAAAAGAGGATTTTCTCTGTCTCATTTCTATCTTTTTATTTATTCTATAGCTCTTTTCAGTAAAGGAAGAAAAGAAAAAAACGCCTCGAATTTTCCTCTTTCTTGAGCGGGACTAATCGCGCGTCAAATGACGAATTTCCGGCAACAGGGTACCCGGGAAAAACGCATTTCCCATTTCCTTTTCGGATCAAAACAGCTAATATTGACGCGCGGAATTTTATTTACTTGAGCGGAATAGAAGAGTGTATGATCCGTTTCGCGTTGAGGAAGAGCAGGGAAAAACAAAGAGAGGAAGAAAATAGGAAAAAGCGAATCAGGGGGATCGATTGGGGGGATTGAAAAAGAAATGGATAGAAAATGCATTCAATCTTTGTCGGAGAATTGAAACTTTTCAACTACCCATGTATAAATAGGTAGCGTTGGTAATTGGAAAAATGTCAACTTAGTATACAAGAGAGAAAATAAGAGGTTGAAAATCGTAGTGCCCTGGAGCACCGAGCGATCGGTAACTTTTTGCCTCTAAATTGCTTAATAACTCATGATACTTGATAAGTACACCAATTAAAAAAAATCGTTAGTTCGATCTTTGAGAAAATAAAAAAAGAACGAAAAATCTTTCAGGTAAATGTCAACTTCCGGTACTTCTATTTTAGCTAAAATCTAGTGGTACTTCTTGTAGCCTCCAGATAACTTAAGTTCCAAATTTCAAGGCTCTGCGACTTACTAAATACGAGATATAAACGATTGAAATATTTATTTTGCGACATGACTAATTTATACACATTTCCTTTATTTCAATCGGATTAAAAAATTTGACACAGCTAATAACTCATAATATTTGATAAGCACATCAATTTTTCAATCATCAATCATGAATCGTTAGAGCTGTTTTCGAGAACTCCGATTCTATATATATATATATATATATATACACAAGAATTGCTCATTTAATAATATAACTATTTCATTTCTAAACATGGACATGGATATTCAAGAATTTTAATTTTTTGAACTTCTCTCGCACACCTCATATTCTAGAGCAGCGCTTCTTAAACTTTTTTCATTCGCGACCCCATTTTGACTGAGAAATTTTTCACGACCCCTTATTGAATAGATATATGCTATAAAATATCTTGTGCTTAAGAAGCAGTACTCTGTTCGCAATTTGAGTTGCTTTTTTACTTTACCATACGGTTAGAAATAAAAAAAGAAAATTTCAAAAAAATACACATGTCTAAAATTGACAATTTTAAATGGGATATATTTAAAATTTAAAACCTAACAACTTGAAAATTGAACTTAAATTGTTTAATGTTAAATTTAACAAATATTTTAGAAAGATACTCTCAACAATATTTTATAATTTTTGAATTTAAGTCATGGTCAATTTTGCAAAGAATTCGATTCATTTTAGGTGTAGTTGGGATCGCTTAAATTTGATGAAAATATGCTATTCTGAACATATGAGATCGCTAAGACAATTACAGTTAAATACATCACCCGTCGATTCTACTTCTTTTTTTCTGTCCATTTAATAAACGACAACCATTCGCCCCCGAACAACCCTAAACTTTTACATTTCGCTCCCAAAGGCCCAAAATTGGATATATTAAGAGTTGGCCGAAATCAAGAAGGCAATTTTTAACATCATAACAATTCTTAACAACCAACAATATATTAAAAGCTCCACTATAATCGATTTATTATTTAAATATGTTCAATACTCAATCCCTTTTTCTTACTGTTCTCCTTTTTCAGTTTTCACTCTAAAATCTATTCATAAAACCCTTACTATTCCCTTTAAAACCTTTATATTTATTTCTGAGTCCTCCCTTATTATATAGGTACATCTTAGAGATCTTCCTCTACTAGCAAAATAGCTGTATAATTTTAGGTTATATAACTGTTATGTTTTGTTGATGTTTTATAAGCGTTATTAATAACTGAGGAGCACTTATAAAACAGCAACACATCATAACAGTTATATAACCTAAAATTATACAGCTATTTTGCTAGTTGGGATCCTTTACCTAAATAATTATAAATTATTTTAATTCAATCTATATAATAAAAATGAATTTCTGTTTCTTTGTAAGCGCAGATCTCTCAAATGCCTGGACCGATTTGGCTAATTTTTTTTTAATGTTCGTAATAGTCCAATTCAGGATAATATGTAAAATTGGAAAAGTTGCCCGGAAAATTGGAAAAATCAGGAAAAACTAAAAAAAAATCAGGTTAGCCAACATAGCTTGCCAGACAATAAAAGAACTAAACGAGCAAAAAAATCAAATGTTGGCTGCCCTGTTTATAAGATTTTTGAGTGTCATTCATTCTCATTAGTTCTAACCACATTATCGTTGAAGAAGAATTTAATAATGCAACAAAAATTTAAAAAAAAACTGTCTATTTTTTTAAAGTACATTTAAAAACAAAAATTAAAAAAATAAACTGCAACGGATCGTTGCTAAACTTTATCCAAATTGATTTGAAATATTAATATGTTTATTCTCTCTTAATCAGATATCACTTGCAATTTGCAATTCATGTTGACTTTAATTCAAAAATAATGATCGATTCTCATTTAACAGTCGAGGAATAACCATTCTACATTCGATTTTTGACTTTTCGCTTTTTATTGGTAGCCATTGGTGAAGACATGGAGGAATCGACTTAAAATCAAAAATAGCAATCGATTCTCATCTAATACTTGAGGAATAAGAATTCTACATTTGATTTTTGACTTTTCGCTTTTTATTGGTAGCCATTGGTGAAGACATGGAGGAATCGACTTAAATCAAAAATAGCAATCGATTCTCATCTAATACTTGAGGAATAAGAATTCTACATTCGATTTTTGACCCTTCGATTATTATTGGTAACCATTGCTGAAGACATGGAGGAATCGACTTAAAATTAAAAATAACGATCGATTCTTATCTAATACTAGAGGAATAACCTTATTGCATTCCATTTTTGATGTTTTGACTATTAATGGCAAGCTCTACTGAAAACGTGGAAGAATCGACTTAAAATCAATAAGACTAAATTCTTTTATGATAAACAACTTAAGCTTGAGAATAAGAGAATTTTTTATAAATAGATTGTATATACTTTTGTGTCTAGCAAAATGAATAATAATTGTAATTTTCAAGTCTTCTTATCTATAATAATACCTACATATAATATAACTTTTTTTTTATTTTCCCCTTAATGATAACAAGTGGATTTTTAATACATTTTAAATATTTGTTTCATCTTATTTGTTATGAGTGTATATTACAGTTAAATAGAATCTCAAATGATATCTATTTAAGACTTTATAATAAAACAATTATATTTATTCTCTGTAACTAATAAAACATCAATAAAGCAGCCACGTGGGTTCGTAGCAAAAGGCCCGACGAAGGCGGGCCTTGAAGCTAGTATTATATATAAGAGAGTGGCCAGGTGTATGGTAAAGTCATGTGGTTCGTTATTATGTCTTGATAAATATAGCGAGAATAATATAAGACAAGCATATGATGTTGTGGATAATTTTCATTATATCTAATTTATTAAGTTGTCTCAAAAGCTCAAGACATTTTAGGTAGTCTTAAGAAATTAAATATTAATTTTGAAAATAATTGAATTTGAACTCACATGTTTATAAATTAAATTTATATTTGAGGATAAAGTCTGAATTCGAGAAAAGTATAACGCTCTTTTTACTTGATAAATAAGAAGGCAAGAGGTAGACAGGTAGCACACTCTAGTGAGGTGATAGCTGACTAAAATCGTAGCAGGAAATGGTTGCATACTTCAATGGGCTTATTGATGTATAGCATTTAAAATGTTTATTGTGTGTTTATTTGAACAATTGTTACTGATGGTACACTAGATAATCATTAGAGTTCTCTAAAGATTAAATTTTAAATTATTATTCATATATTACATTGTAAACTTCTTTGGGTGATTACTGGTGATTACTGAATCAGTGGTGGCTGATTGTATTTAGAATAATCCTTAGAGATCTCGTTAGGTGAATATATAAATGAATGTATAAATTATTATCCTTTAAATTCGTTGGTTTGTCGATCTTAATTGACTAATAGTAATTATATTAATCCATGTCTTAAAGCTGTGAGTTTACCGATATTAGTTCACTTGATTAAAATAACAAATTCTAGATTAAGAAAAGTTTTTGAGAAGATAATGATGAAATCAAAATACTAACAATACCTCTATTAATAAGATCACGAAAAATTGTTATGCTAGATTATTATACTATGATGATTTGGATTTGAACTAAAAATATGAAACTTAGTACAAATAGGTCAATTTAAACTTAAGTTCAGAATTTCATTTGAATAACTACAATCATGCAAAACTTCCCCATATAAAGTGTTTTTTTTTCTGATTTTTGCAAATTAATCTATAGTAAGAGATTTTTTTAATGAGATAAATAGACGCCTGCAACTCTTAGGGCAGCCATTCATTGAACAGATTTGCTGAAGTCCTATAACTTGCAAAATACTTAAGATATCAGATTCGTTCATCATTTTCATTAATAAATAGAGAATTAGGGAATTGGAGCAATTTTTAAATTAATTTAAGTTTATTCATTTCTAAACGCAGGCAGGTAAAAAATTCACCTAAAATTATAGCTATGTCTATTTATGGACTTCTCGTCGTATTCCCTGACAACTATGCAATAAATTGAGCAACTCTGGGGGCTGTCCATAAATTACGTCACACGAATATCAAGATTTTTAGACCCCCCCCCCCGGTGTGACATTCTGTCACATTTTCATTGAGCTCCCTCTGTATTGTGACGTCACACTATCACTTTTATACCCTATAATTTAAGACGCCACACTATCATTTTTATGCCCTATAATTTAATAATTGTAGAATTTTTTTATAAATTAAACTCAACTAAAAGGATTTAATATATTTTAAGTTTAACTTTATTTTTATTCATATTATTTAACACATTGTTCACTAATACCATTATTATTATTCTCCAGGGAATGAAAAAATATTAAGGGTTTTTGCTAAAAATAAATAATTTTTTTTGGCATGTATAAGAAAAATATTGAATTATAAAAAATAAATAAATAACTGTACCAATTAAAATACCCAAAGTGTAGTTAGTCTGAATTTAAACTTGATTTATGATGATATATTGTGCGCCTGTATTTAGGCAACACATTGAGCGCAGAAGAATGAAAGCTGCGTAAGAGCTAGGCGAGTCCAGTCTCTTTACAATTTTGTACCTATATATTTAGATTGATTTTACCAACATTTTCAGGTTTAAATAATAATAATAACCTGAAATCTAAAAAATATATTTGAATGTTTAAAAAAAATTTAATTTGACTTTTGTGATATCACAATTTTTGAGATCATCGGGCCCCCTGTCACATTTTGTCACAAATTTGAGATGATTCCTCCCCCTTACTCTTACCATACTAGATTAATTCATCCAAGTTAATAATATTCAAACCCCTATAGTTTAATAATAAAGTCAGGCCACTAAAATGAATAAAGAATAGATTAAATAAATAAATTCCAAATAAAATAGACATTAGTTCAGGGGTCGGGGAACCGGAGTAAATTACCCCAAATGGGGTAAAAATGAAACTATCGGAGGTAAAAAGGACATTTTTAAAAAATTTTATTTTATGAACTATTATAGTATTGTTAGTTTGATAGCTTTTCCAGGAATTCAAAATCTTAAAATTAATCAAAGTTAAAAAAAATATAAAAACATTAATAAAAGTTATGCATTTTTTGTCATGATAAGTGTTGGTGGATTTTTTCTTTTTAAAAAGCAGTCAGTTAAACCCGGCAAGAAATCGGTTGAATGTCGAGGATTGTATGCAAATTGCGCTCATGTCAAAAAGTCCTAATTTTGAAGCTATTTTAGCGAAAATGAAACAACATCATTTTTCTAAAACGTAAAAGCGTTTGATTTATGTTAATGTTTACAATTTTTATTTACTTACAGAGTTTTCATGTAAATTCCAATTAATTCAATAAATAATAAATAAGTGCCTGGAGCAGCGAGAGATGGCAACTTTTTGCTTCTAAATAGCTTAAGTTTCAAATTTCAAGGCTCTGCGACTTTCCGAAGACGAGATTTGAACGATTAAAATATTTATTTTCCGACATGACAAATTTACACCCCTTCCCTTATTTTGACCCTTTTAAATCATGAAGAAGAAGGTATGATCCTTCGAATTGTTGGATTTTTTAAGAGAGTAAAATTGATATTCTATTAAATTATTTTATAGAAAAATACCTTTATTTAATCAAATTGGCAAATTCTAATATATAATAACATTTGTAATAATCTATTAGTACCAGTATTAGTATTTATACCAGTCCGTCTCCTAAAGAAAATCTCTATCTATTAGTACAATTTAAAATAAAAAAACCAATTAATTTTATTAAAAATAAATTGAAAGAAATGTAATTATAAATTTTTATTCCAACAACCACCTGTGAATAATTATTTCAATTAACAAAAAACCCATCAAAAACAACTTATCCGAAGATGAGACCTTGATAGATCAAATTGTCAACACAAAAACCCGCCTAACCCGTGAATTTCATCCAAATCGTTAGAGCCCTTTTTCGACAAACCGATTCTAAATATATATACAAGAATTGCTCGTTTAATATAAAAAGATAAGATACATTTACCTTGCTTTTTTTTGCTTTTCATGTAGGAGTAATAGCGACATATGGAAAAATATTTTGGGGTAATAGCTAAAAAAGTTCCCCGATCTCTGCATTAGTTATTAGCTTGAGTTCGGGCATCAGTGGCTAAAAGGATAAAAACCGACGTTTCTGAGAATCCTTTACGGCAAGTTACAACACCGAAAATAACAATGATAGAGGAGTCAGGAAGGTGTGGGTTACATGCTTCCTCCAATCTCTCTTTTAAACCCTAATGACGGATTGAAGATTATTTGAAACTTCCAATTTTAAAATTTTTAAAATGTCATTAGAATAAATTCTTCTAATTGGAAATTTTTTTTTTGATTAAAAATCAATATCAATATTAGTTGAAAAGATTTTGTTTCACAGAGAGTAGCAGAGCTATTGAATCATAAAGAGGATCAAGAGGTTGTCTTCTGCTTGATGCAAATAAACTTACATATATATATACATATGTTGTTGGAGATCGTGGCTGTGATAAATTTGTAGTGTGTTGAAGGAAGAACAATCATATGTACTTATGATAATATGTGTATAATTGTAAGTCAATAAACCAACATTAACAATTTAAATTTATATAATATAAAGAATGACTACTAATGTAACCACCGCTTTATATATTTCTGTATCCCAATAAAGATGTCCCAACAAATTCAGGCCGAAACGTCTTTATTCTGGGAATTTTATTGGACCCGGTGCATCCTTGCTTTGCCTCAATAACTCCTACAACCTACTTTATATCAAATATAAATATATCAGTGGCGTGCGGTCCATGAATGCTGTGGATGCAGCGCATCCCTAAAATTTCAAACATTTAGAGTATTTTCATAAATACATAAGATCAATTTCAAAATTTCAGGAGGATCTTTAAATTTTCAAATGATTAGATATTCGTTATTTCAAATATATCTACCATATAAAAAATTTGTTTTGAAAAGTATATTGGTTCTCGAAATGAAATAAAATTGTTACAGAGTTTCAAAGGGCAATTAAAATGAATGCTTTTTTCGAAAAGGGTCCGGATAGAAGGTTTGAAGTCCCTACCTGGGATATCTTCCAGTTCAAGCATGTCCAGACGAGTTTTAGTCGAATAAAAATTGTTCTCGTTGAAGAACTATTAAAAAAGAAATAATAGAAAAAATAAATAAACAAAGATGATTCGAGAATTTCTGGACTCATCCATTTTTTAAAATAAGACATAGCTTGCTTATTAGCAATAGAATTAGGTGAAACTTAAGAATTTATTATAGGACAAGCTGATTCATTTAGGAAGATATTCGATTTTCATCTCAGGGACTGCGGAGATTAAGTCACAGATTTATTTTCTGAGTCATATTCTCATTCACACAAAAACAGTATCCGTTTGGGGCGAAGATCCCAAAATATATTTTTTAAAAAGTTTCACTTTAAAAATCTAATTTTAAATTTGAAAAATAACGAAAATGATGCCGTATTCAATAAAATTTTCAAAAAAGCGAAGATTAAAATACAATTTCAAAAAATGAAAGATACTCTTTTGGACAGTATCTCATGGTTGAAAACTCACCAACCGCCACTGATATATATATATTGTTTGAGACTATAGTTTCGAAGGTTTGACCTTCATCATCAGTCTTTTTAATTAGAAATATTTTATCCGGAACTTCTCATGGGGTCAAGGTAGAGAACATCCATTTCATTGTCTAAGCAAGCTAAGCTACACAAACAATGTATGCTTATTTGCATAAAGCAGGGGACAACCTCTTTGATTCTCTCTGTGAACAATGTTAGTTTTTAAAAATTCTGACTTTATTTAGAAAATCATTTCTAAAAATAAGCCTGAGCTAAAATTTGTATATCATATAAAACGAGCCACGATATAAAGAAAATAGACAGCATAATTGTACTATAATATAAATTCAGTATCACACTTGAATTATAAATGTAGTAAAATATAATTATAATTAAACAATTATCAATAACGAAAGAGATTTTAGAAAAAGAGACATAAATTAAATGGAAAGACTCGCGTGTTGTTTAATCCGACCATTAATATACCAATCAATGGGAGAGTGAAAAACAACAACTGACTCCCAAACAAGTGGTTTCATTTGAATAACTGGTCCCAAGTTCTCTTTCTCTCCTCCACTAAAGCTCTCATAGGTGTTGCAGATGGCTTTCCAATTGATATTCAATCAGGTGATAAACATATCAATTCAATTAAATCAGATATTTATAAACATGCATATATAACCAGGCGATTCTCCGATGAATCGATCTTATTTTTTAGGTTATATATTTTTTCGATATATTCCATTTCTCCATTACCTACCCTACATTTAGATTGTTACGAAAATTTGAGGTAATGGTATATCACTCGTATCCATAATAAATATTAATTAAAACAGGACTGGTAGGGAATCGGACAATAAATAAAAAACAAAGTTGTTATTAAATGGGCCAGCAGTTTCGTCGATTTATTTCGACTTCCTCAGTGGACCATTATCACTCATTGTCAAAAGACAATTTCACTATGCGATGAAACAACTTTAATCTTTTTACTTTACCATACAGGTAAGGCATTTCTGCTTTACAAAAAAGCTCTAATAAGTGAACATCGAAAAAATTATATTTTTTGAGATAATAATTGTTTTGTCAAAATGTCTGTTAGTTAGTTAGTCTGTCTGTTAGTCTGTGCGTTACCAAATTTTTGTGGACGAGCTAGCTCAAAAACTAGTGTGAATATTGAAACCAAATTTCACAAGTAGTTTTGGTCCATTGAGATTAAGAGCTGATTAGATTTTGGTACATATCGACCTAAAATTAAGGGGGTGGAGGGCGGTTAAAAATTAACCATTAACCATTAAATTTCAACGGCCAGACTTTTGACAACCAGAATGTTGACCGAAGACTTCAATGAAGACAATTCGGCCATCGTTCGTCGTCTCAAAAAGCTCAGAAAAGTATGGAAATTGGATGTATGTGACCACGAACTCTCCGACAACAACAAACCGAACATGTCTGAATTTACACCGATTTGTTGCAGAGAAATGAGCAAACTCCGTTTATGAAGAATATCGTCACTGCCAATGAATCGCAGCTTCTCTTCAAAAACGTCAAAAGAAAGAAGATTTGACTTTAGACAGGTGTTTCAACCAAAGGAATACCGAAAGCCGTCCACTGTAAGAAGATAATGTGGTGGGATCGTCAAAAAGTTCGTGGAGATCGCGAGATATCTGTGCTGCCTTCCATCCTTTCTTGTAGGGGTACAGCATAATATGACGAATATGAATATGATTTTCGACATGCATTTTCTTAAAGAAATAGAGAAGATTGTTTTTATTAAAAAAACAATCTACAAAATTAGTTAGCCGTATTTGAAGAAATAAAAGTTAATAAAAGCTGATAGTAAGTAGCTGTAGGCTGTTGCAAGATATAAAATACACTTAAATGAATGTAGAACTATACAAAATTTTATTTTTGTAACTTTATATATTAATATAAATAACATCTTTTATAAATTTTCTTAGAATTTTACTTAGAGGCATAAGAGAATTTTAGAAAGGCTTATGTTAGGTGGGGCATGACACAAAAAAGGTTGGGAAACACTGATCTACACTGTTAAAAATTTTTTAATAAATTTACTATATGTTTACAATATAAATAGATAGGAAATTTAAAAGCTTACAAAAAAAATTACTATATTATTTTGATAAAATCACATTACAATACAAAAATTAATTGTAAATTTACTTTTTTCTTGTATTAATTATTATAGGTATGAATTACTAAAAATACATGTTGTAATATTACAATACTGGTAATGTAACATAGTAGGGCCGCCACATCTCCATTTATAGATCTCCGATCCTCCTACACCGACTGATGCTACTAAAAAGTTTTGAGGCAGGACTTGCCATTTTTTATAGTAAAATTGGACAATAAATTTTTAACAGTGTAGCTAAATAAATCCGCTTATGATAAAAAAATATATACTTACTTACTGTATTATAAAGAAAATAAATATGTAGTTGGTTGAGAGAGCACCGAAACAGCAATATCAGAACAGCATGAAAGAAAAGAGAAAGATATAAAATAAAAAAATGAGATGATTTATATTAAAGATTTATCAAGTATCAAATAAGAATGAATGCCTACCGTAGTATACGGATTCGAGAAAGCTCTGAAGAAAACTCCCAGCTCCCACAAACCAACCATACCATCTTCTAAAATATAAAAAAAGAAATAAATTAAAAAATATTGCCTTATTCAGAAAAAAATAAATTGTGAATTGACTAAATAATACTAACCGAAGAGTCCACTTGTTTGCGCCCTGATGGCTTCATGTTCTAACCAATACCCTGAATCTACAATGGCTCAGATGGCCAACTATAATCTCGTCTTCATTCTTCAAGCTGGTCTTCTTTCTTGAGACGACCACGAACGCGAACGCGTAAAATACACGGTTAGGCTCAGTATGGCCTAGAAATCACGGATTTAACACCGAAAACGTGAACAATCGGACGAAATGAGAAAACGCGCCCAAACCCGATAGTTTAGTAGAAAGAAGAGGAAAACACAATACTCATACAAGTTACCCAAGATAAGAATCATTTAAAAGATTTCTTATCTACCAAATCCAAAATCTCTCCTCCCACCTACACACTCCACCTAATTCTTGAAACGAACTAAGAAGAGGAGAGTTGAATTGGTTAAAATTAGGACGGGAAACCTACTAGTACATCATAGTATATCCGATCATCATTGAAGTACAGCGTAAGATTCAAGGATTAACCCCCTTCCCGCTGAAAAAAAGAAACCCTATCGAGCGAACATAGCTAGCCCTACAACACATCTCTCCAAGCGTCTCACCTGTACAGATCGAGAGGCATGCGTCCTGTACATTCAGGTTTGCAGGAAAGACTTCAGTAATGGTCTTTCGAAAAATTACACAGTCATTCAGATAGAGGATTAAACCGATCTCTCAAGTATTGGTTGCATAGACAGATGAGCCCTCTCGATAGCTGGGAAGTAAAAATATGCCTGCCTATGTCCGGCACCCCGAAAACCCGGCACATTCGCGTACCTATGGGTTCTAAGACAACACCCTATGCCAGACTGAGTATCTGAGTAGTTCATTGTCATTGCAACCGATATTTAAGTAAATCGGAAAATCCATAATTAATAACTAAAAGGCCTAAGCCCCACTTATAATTATATCGTTGGCGAAGGCGCAGATATATATTGTTAAAAAATCGTCTCTAATTTCTAATTCCTCACCTAGAGTGACATATATTCGCGGATTATATTATATTTATTAACTGATCCTAACTATAAAGGTATATTTGTATTAGTTACTCATCTGTTTAATAAATGTATGTGTCTGTTGTACCTGAAAATAAAACACATAGACACATTGCACACCAAAAAAGAAAGGAAGAAAGAACTCCTTCCCTAGTAGATATTAGAGTAGATAATAATTTCTCTATATCTATATAATAGATACATACATTACTAAACATCGGTAGACCAACCACACACCTTTCTATTCTATCGATTCCTAATTTTTAAACAGCGAAAACCTTTTTGAAGCCTTTTTGATTATCATTTGATAATCAAAAGCGATGTCCCTCGGTGGTCGAGTAAGAATGGATGATGGACGGGGTTGCCTAAATAAAGAGAGAGACATCCTAACACGATCCGAGAAGACACGAGATCGAGTTTTACTTACAGAGTTAGACTAATCTAAACCACCCATCAACATCATCCATTGCTCAGCTTTCCACATCCTTCCTTCCTTCCTGTCTTTTAAGGTAGGCCCGCTTGTATGTATGGGCATGCGATTGGTAATCGAGGGTCACTGAAAATCGTATTCTACTAAATTAACAAATTTTTATTTCAAAAATATTAATTTATTTAAATTTTGTAAAACTTATTTGAAATTTAAAATTTTATATAAAAAATAAATTAGAATTTAAAATAAAAAAATAAACAAATTTCTTTAATTAAAATAAAAATTAAATGTAATTTATTTTTAAATGAATTTATTGAAATTTTTGAATATTACTCTTTTTCTAAATACTACATGAGGGATTATGATGAAAACCTGTGTCTGAAAGAGAAAAGAAAAAAGTTAAACATCCTATGTTCTAAGAAGGCATTTTAATGCCCTTTAATGAGCTAAATAGCTAACTCTATGTCCATATTATAATTATATTTAACCAGAAAAATATTTCTACTAAATTGAAAATTTTGAAAAAAGTCTTAAGATGTCACTAAGAACGACCTAAAGAGAACTAATTGAATTGATTCTGCGCCCCGCATTAATGTGAGTACTTACCATTCGTTGTAATATTTAGTTGGGTGGTCGGATGCTCGAGCGAGATGGTCAACCTCCAACTCTTCACATCAATCCTAAACGGATGAGGCAGCTTAGGGACGAAACACTTCTTCAGAAAGGATCATCATCCAGAGTCACGTAGATCTAAAAACAAAAGAATAATAATAGTATTTTATTGTAATAAAAATATATTATAATATCACTTAGGTTTAGTAGAAATCAGAACTAGTAAACTTTTGCTTTTGCAAATTTCAGTATAGTATTGTTAATTTTTTATTCCGGCCAAAGTAATGGACGTAAAAAAATTGAAACTCTGTGTACTTTATTCCTCATAATAGTAGTTATCCTTCAGATTTTTAGCTATTATATTAACTTACTAACGCTAAGATATAGTAGTAATTTATCTAGTTGTGAATTCCAAAATTATAATAGCTAAAGAGCTGTAAAATCTCTAAAGAATAGCTACTATTATAAGGATAAAGCGTTTTCCAAAGAGTTTCAAAATTTTTGAATCATTCTTTACCGGAATAAAAAATTGATCGTTCAATGCCAAAAACCCCATTTTATTTAGATGGGAAACTCGCAACGTCAAAGGTTAAAATTGAGAAAGGTGCTTGAAAATTTGGCAATATTTTTTTATTTATTTATTTATTTCAAACTATATGAGTCTCTGGGATTATAAAAATCCGAAAATAGCCAAAATAAGGTGAACCCTAATGTACATGCCTGGCTTATAAAATTATGGCTAAGAGCTCAAAAAAGAGAGCTCACTATATTAATAAAGATAAGGCAAATAACATTATGCAATATCTTTCCATTAGAGTTAGGATTTTTATCACTTGTTTCACATTAATGTTCAATTAATGTGAAACAAGTGACTAAGAATCCCTTAACTCATAGTAAATGAATATTACACATAATATTTATTTAATCTTATCTTTATTAAAGATGTTTCACCTTGCACCAACATCGCAATCTCTACTAATTAATCATATTAATATTTATAAAACATATTTTCGTTAATATTAAAGGCAAGGAAAGTAAAATTCGAAATGTAAAATAAAAATTAATTTAATTGAGAAATAAATAGCTGAGGAAGTCACAAATAAAGTGATGAAAGGTACGTCTTAATTAAAATAAAAACTCTGTGATTCATTTATTTATCCAATTCCCTACGATCTTGCAAGCTAATTAAATTATGTATACGATTAACCAAACAAATAATTTAGTTACAATCAAATCCTTTGATAACTTTCTATCCCATTTTTAATTTACAAAGCAAATAAACTTTCGATCCATTATATTATTTGCTCTGTGTAGTGGATTTAGATCTATAGATGATCCTTATTTGATGGATATTTAATAAAGCCATTTGTAATTAGTAAAATAAAATTTATTTCAAATAAATCCGAATGCCTGGCGAAAATGTGAATTTATTTTAGAGATGAATATTCTATTTGTTACCGGTATTGTTAAAGAGGCGCCACCGGCGATATCAATTGTTAATCGATTTCAAATTCGAATTTTAATTTGGTTATCAAAGATACAACATATCTACTATGGCAGGGGCTCAGAAATTTTCGCAGGGGGGGGGGGTCAAATAAAACCTCAATATATATAATTTAGTAAATAAAGTTATAATTATATACATATACTAGTATATATATTTTAAAACAAAAAAGAAAATACATTATTTAAAAAGTTATAATAAAAAAAATATGTTTCCTATTAAAACATTTCAAAAAAATCAGAACTTGAAATTATGGCTGCCCCCCCCCTGAAAACTGCATACCATGGGGGCCATGAGCAGTGCTCCGCAACTGTGCTGCGGCACACTGGTGTGCCGTGAGCTGAATACAGGTGTGCCGCAGTCAAATACATACATTGTACAAAAAAATTCGTATAGAAAAATACCCCTTATGCACGTCACTGAAGACTCACGCGCATGCCACGTCACTGAAGACTCACGCGCATGCGTTACATTTTAATGCATATTACTTGACGTTCGACTGTCTGCCATTATTGTTGTGTGCAGAGTTGTCTGTATTAATTGTGTGTGGTTAGCGTTCTTCGTGTGATATATAAATATATTATTTTATATCCCTTTAAAAATGGATAAATTTTTACGTGGAAAAGATGCATCTTCACGTACGGATGATGAAACACCCAGCACAAGTGTTATAAAAAATCAAAAGAAGATAGTGAAAAGAAAGTACGATGAAGACTACATTAAATATGGATTTTCATGGAGTGGTGACGAAACGGCTCCAAAGCCACAGTGCATCATTTGCGGCGAACAGCTATCAAACGAATCAATGGTACCGAGTAAATTAAATCGCCATCTAAATTCAAACCATCCCAGCCAGGCCAATGAAGATAGACAACATTTTAAGAGACGTTTAGAACAAAATAAAAAACAGAAGATTTTTATGAAATCAGCTGTTATGCTTCCGAAAAGGCCTTGGAGGGCTAGCTACCATGTTGCAAAATTAATTGCACGTCAGAAGAAACCACATACTATCGGCGAAACACTAATTAAACCAGCATGCATGGAAATTGTTCGACTTATGCTTGGGTCTAATGAAGTTAAGGAGGTAACAAAGTTTCGTTGTCTGCTGATACTGTTAAAAGACGTATTCACGATATGTCAGGGGATATTTTGGCAACACTGATAAGAAAACTGTTATTGGCTGAAAAATTTTCGCTTCAGATCGACGAAACAACTGATATTAAAAATAAAGCACAGCTAATAGCTATTATACGTTTCGTTGATGAGGATTTTTATTAAAGAACATTATTTATTTTGTAAGGAAGTTCCAGAGCGAACTACCGGTGAAGAAATTTTTTAAAGTTACCGATGACTTTTTCAAAATACATAATATTCAATGGAGCAATCGCATTTCTGTTTGCACAGATGGCGCTGCGGCTATGATGGGGGTAGTAAAAAAGGTTTTATCACTTGTGCAAACAAAAAATCCGACGTTACACTTTACACACTGCTGCATACATCGAGAAGCATTGATGGTCAAAAATTTGCCGGAGGAACTTTTTTAACACGATGAATGAATGCATTAAAATCGTTAACATAATTAAATCAAGAGCTTTAAATTCGAGAATCTTTGAAATACCTGTGCAGAAATGGGATCCGGATATGAATCCTTATTGTTTTATACTGAAATTCGTTGGCTATCCCGAGGCAAAGCTATTAGATTGTTTGAGCTTCGTCACGAGGTGCGAGTTTCTTTCAAAACTAAATATGCCCGAACTATACCACCTCGATGATGATTACTGGATAGCCAAACTTGCATACATGGCTGATATTTTCGAGCATTTGAATGAACTTAATAAAAAAATGCAAGGTCGAAATGAGAATATATTAGCGAGCTCCGACAAATTACAGGCGAAAACTCGAACTTTGGCAGAAAGAGTTGAAAAAAGGATATTTGGAAATGTTCCAAAGTGACAAACCACCACAGTACAATTAAAAATAAACAATTAATTGTGGATCTGGCCCAAGAACATTTAAGTATGCTTCAGAAAAAATTTCATAAATATTTTTATTCCATTAATATGAACAATACGATTGGATTCGAAATCCTTTTGCAACCAATGCAATAAATTCTACAGAAGAACTGCCAATGAATTCGAGAGGAATTTATAGATTTAAGCAATGACAAGACATTAAAACTTCACTTCTCCGAAGTTCCATTAGATGTTTTCTGGATTTACATCAAAAAAGAATATCCTCGCATTTCAAACAAAGCAATCTTAACACTACTTCCATTTTCGACGACATATATTTGTGAGCAAAGTTTTTTCAACTCTTTTATTAATTAAAAATGATAAACGTTCATGCTTAAAAGATCTTGATCAAGAACTTCGGGTTGCGCTGTCCAATATCGAGCCGAATATAAAACTTTTGTGTTCATTGAAACAAGCGCAGGGTTCACATTAATTATTAAAATTGTGTAAAATGTTAACGTTATAATTATGTATGTATATTTTTCAAATAAAAAGCCAAATTATTTTTTAAAATTTGTGTATTAATTCAATACCTACATATGTATTGTATATATTTTAGCTTTTAGTGTGCCGCGGGAGTTCTCGGAAGAATTATGGTGTGTCGGCGGTGAGAAAAGCCGCGGAGCACTGGCCATGAGTATGCAGTTTTCTACACCGGCGAACGAGGCGAAAATATTGAAAGCACGCTGTTCTGGTAGCATATGTGGCAGGGGTTCTCGTTAAGGGGATAATACCTAAAGAAAATGTTTATTTATTTATTTTCTCGACCCAACCAAGGATTTTCTACATTTCATTTTGTTTAACTCACTAAATGAGGATACCGACTTTTAACATATATATATATAATGGCCCAGATTAATAAATTACAAAAGAAAAAAATATATATTTTTTAGATAAAATGCTTTGTCTCTAATAAATTCTCCTAGAAAAAATAATTTTGATAAAATCTATTTATTTTAATAAAATAAAAATAATAAATAGATCATGCAAGAGAGAGTGCATGGGCGAGAATTATCATCTCCAAACAATGTGGTCAACTCACTAATACTAACAGACTATGAAACACAGACACACACACGCACGCATACACATGCATATATTCTGAATATAAAGATTTCAATATAAGATTATGAGACCCTACCTTAAAGATGCCAAGGATGTGACCGAGACGATTGTAGAAACCTTTTCCCTGGACCGCGATTTTTTCTTGCTATAAAATAGAATTAATATTAAACACCATTTAATATCAAATTGATGAGCAAATATTCTAGCCAAATAACCAAATGAACAAACTATAATACAAGCATACGCAATTTGAAATCTCTATTTCTCATTGTATTAATTTTTTTATTTTTCTTAATTCTATAATATCTAAGATATGTTACGGCTAATATGCAAATTTGGATAGTTTATAACTTAGCTGGATAGTCTATAAACTAACCAAACCATTGGCTATTTTGATAGAAAACGCAATTTCCACTAAAATAACAGCTAGTTTGCAAACTAACCAAGAGTCTTGGCTAATTTACTTGAAATTATTGAGAAAACCAAAATAGCCGGTTAGTTTATAAACTATCCAATGCAGCCTGGCTTATATGAAAACCATAATTTCTAGTAACACAAAATAGCCAAATCTTTGGCTAGTTTATAAACTATCCAACTAATTTTCTGGTTAATTTACAAATAAAGTTAGGTTATGAATATGAAATGTTATTGTTTTTCTTTTTTGTTGTCCTTTCCGGGTTTGTTTTTATATTTCACACGAACAGCAACAATTATTGTTAATAAAATGAATCACAAAGAAAAATTTAACTAGCTATTTTGTGTTACTAGAAATTATGGTTTTCATATAAGCCAGGCTGCATTGGGTTTATAAACAAACCCGTTATTTTGGATTTCTCAATAATTTCAAGTAAATTAGCCAAGACTCTTGGTTAGTTTGCAAACTAGCTGCTATTTTAGTGGAAATTCCGTTTTCTATCAAAATAGCCAATGGTTTGTTTTGCCCTGCTAGTTTATAAACTATGCAAATTTGCATATTAGCCGTAACAGATATATTTAGTCCCATTTGATTAAAAATTAGCCAAAAAAATTAAATTCAAATGTAAGTAAGATATATTGTATATAAAAAAATTAGGTTAAGCTTGTCATGAAATTGAATTCCATTGATTGTGATTTCACAAAACACGTTTAATAAAGATCACTTAACGCAAGGGAAAGTAAAAATAATATTCAAATTGAAATTAATAATATAATTTTTCAAACTCACATTAAAAAATTGTTCCAAGATGAGAATAATATCATTTTGAAGCCTCGGTTTTGTGTTTGATTGTCGGGGGAGGTTGACTTGCCAAAGAGACTCGACGATTATGACGTCACACATTCTCAATGCATCTAATAGTATTGCAATGAGCAAAGAGGCCCGAACATGTCTGAGCCTGTTTGTGCTGGGTTGCCAAATTTGCAAAAATTATATCCAGCTAGAAACAAAAATAAAAACAAAAAGAGAAAATTAACAACAATGCTTAAATGGAGAAAATAAATAAACAAAAGAACAGCTTTCTTGATAAAAGTAAATAAAATTAAGTCACGTGAGCTTCTCTTTACATATAAAGGTAGAAAAATGAAAATAAAAAAATCTCTCCTGGACACAGCCATATGATTAGGCACGAAACAGGAATTTTTTTTTCAAGGGGCTCAATTTTTAAAAAAATTATGGTCTTCAGGAACAAAGCATATTTATGGAATAAGAATATGTCTTTTATGTATATGATGGGTTTATGAGAGTGTATGAAAATATGTGTAATATGGTGTATGGTAAAAATAATAAATAAACAGTAAAATTTTTGAATGAAAGGCTTAAATCTACAAAAAATATTGTTATAACTAAAAAATAAAATAAAAATATTTAATGTAGCCTTGTTGCCCGCAGGATAAGTAGACAATCCCAATGAATATCAAAAAAATTGCCTGATATTTTGAAAAAAATATGTTAATTAATAAGGTGTTCATTCATTATATATCAACTTAAAATATGTTAGACCAGAACACTTTTCTTGCCCATAAATTAGCATACAATTATATGGCAAAAAATTCAATGTTATATTAAGTAAAATGCAAACCTATTAGTACAACATGGTCTACGTTATGCAGGCATTATTTCTAATAGTGTAAATTGGAATATAGAGAAATTTAAGAGAAAATTCAGAAATTACATACCGGTGAACGCGGAGAGATGTTGTAAGGCCCGTGGTGGCGTCCCAACTAATTAGACCAGCTTGGCCTCCTCGTTCCTTCCACTACGCTAATTTTTGAATTATTGAAAAAAATTTCAATCCCTAAAAAAATTCAAAAAAAAACTTATAAAAAATTTATTTGATATTTATATTAATAAAACAAATATTACTTTATTTTTGAAAAACATTTTAATTATTAATTTTGATTTTGATTTGACTTTGATCTATGCGGCTAGCCGTGGGAAAGAGATTAATAAGGTAATATATTAGGGTGGTCCTTATTTTGGTATTTTCGAATTTTTATGCTCCCAGAGGCTCATATGGTTCTAAATGAATAAAAAAAAACTATCCCCAAAGTTTCAAGCCCCTATCTCAATTTTAACCTGTGCCGAAAAGCCATGTAAGTATCCCATCTAATTAAAATGTTTTTTTTTCAATTTTTTATTCCGGCCAAAGTAATTGTTCAAAAAATTTGAAACTGTGTAAACTTTATCATTATAATAGCAGCTATAATTAAGAATTTTTACAGATTTTTAGGTATTATAATTTTGGAGTTACAGCTAGATAAAATACTGCTATATCTTAGCGGTAATAAGTAGTTATAGACTCCAAAATTATAACAGCTAAAAATCTGTAAAAATTCTGAAGGATTGTTACTCTTATAAGGATAATATCTACAGTTTAAAATTTTTCGAATTATCACTTTGCCTGTAATAAAAAATTGATCATTCAATGCCAAAACCCCATGTTATTTAGATGGGAAACTTGCATCGCTGTTCGGTAAAGGTTAAAATTGAGATAGGGGGTTGAAACTTGGGGGATATTTTTTATTATTTATTTTGAACCATATGAGCCTCTGTCAGGGTAAAAATTCGAAAATACCCAAAATAACGACCACCCAAATATATGTATATCCCAACCAAAACACTAGTGTGAAAAAACAAGCCAAGTTCGAAAAAGTAATGAAATCTAGACTGGAGCCAAGCTAATTCACCAAGAATAATTAAGTTGAGAAGATTCTACTTTCAATTAAAATTCATTCTTTCCATTTTGGATTATAAATTTTTAATTTAAATTATTTACATGAAACTTTGCTGGGCATGAATTTAGCTAATTACCTACCCTAATGGCATAATGCGTAACAGCCAAGATGACATAAAAATTAATAATAATAATAATTCTTTTCATGTGACGATCTGGTAAAAAATGACCAAATAGACACAGGCTGCTAAACATTAGACATGTATAGAATGAAGAAGAAAGGGTGGGATCCTTCCAACACAAGACATCTATAATATATATATATATATATAATTAAGGTTTTGGCTGTACATTGGTCCAAATTTCGCCAAATTTTGGTTGCGCACGTTTCAAGCAAAGTTATAAACGAAAACACCCTGGTATGTCTAACTGTCTGTATGTTTCCGTGGGTTCCGCGAAAAGTTGCTCACAATTCACATAAAAAACGACTGAAGGGATTATTATGAAATTTCATATTTACATCAGATGTCTTCTATCTTACGTTTTTAGCTACATAACGTTTTGATATTTTGACCCCAAAAGGGGGTTGGGGGGGGGCGCACGAATGAAAATTATCAAATAACTCCTAAACTATTAGCTCTACGGTAAAATTTATTATGAGCAAAGTTGTAGGGGATGTGATTTCTGACAACTTTTGTTTAAAAAATTCCAACAAAAACCACCTAAAAGGGGGGGGGGGGGAATCAAAATATGAAAATTCTTGCTCTTGGACCAAACTCATCAAAATTTTGTATACATAATCTGTGGGTCACTATAAGGCTAGAAATGCAACAACTAACCAGTTAAGGTTAAAGAAGATTGTCTTTCTAATTCTATATGTGTTTCTTTTTATTAATAGAAGCACTTAATAATGTTGGAGCTGAACTTATTCGTCACCTTACTAGCAGCGATTCCTGTTCTGGTTGCAATCTGGATTTTCAAATTAATGAAAGATAATGAAGAAAAGAAGAAGTTAATACCAAGCTTACGGGGACCTGAGCCTGTGCTACCCTACTTAGGAAACAGCTTATATATCGGAATTGGCACTGACTGTAAATTTTTCGTTGAAATGTTAATTCATTCATTTATTTTTTATGATTTTTCAATTTATTCATGATTTTTTAGCGATATTTAAACAAACAAAGGAAATGACATTAAAATATGGATCACCTTGTCGTTTTTTCCTCGGCTCCGATATGTATGTAGGAATAAGCGATCCGGAGAATTTAGAGGTAATATAGATATTATTATTGTAGGGATCGATTTTCTGCCTTTTGTTTTCAATTAGAAATGTAATTTATTTTTCGATGTTAATCGATTCGTGGCTTATGAAAGACTAATTATCGAAGAAGGAGACCACGCCCTTTTATAATTAATCGAGCGCGATCTAGGAAAAATTATTAACCAATCACCTTAATTACCAATTAAATCCACGGCTATAAAAGAGACGAAGCCGTAATTAGCAGGCAGTTGCAATTCAGCTCTCGCTGTGTGAAGAGCTGTTTTACGCTCTCCAAGAGTTCGCCTGTCGACTTTGGAACGATTAAAGAAACAACGCTGTACGAAATCTTGTAACCACGAAGAAGTAATAAATTTCGGGCCTTGTGCCATTTATTTTGTTGAAAGCATTTTTCACCGCCTCAGGGCAATTTCTTATTTTTAAAAAGCATTTTTCACAAGCCTCCGGGCCAATTCTTATTTTGGGAAAGCAAATTTCACGGCTTTACGCCACCAAGAGAGGTTTTCACCTCTGAAGAAAATCGACGACATCGGCGCTCCTCCGACATCTTTCCATCAAGCCTTTCGAGTCAAAAACTCATCTTCATCCATCATCGGGATTATTTCCTATAAATTTGGGGGCTCGGCCGCGGATTCGTTAAAGGCTTTATCGGACGGAGCTGGACCATCTCGGTTCGGACCCAAGGAGGTTTGTCTTGACTCGTCTCGAGGCACCGACCGTTTTTGCGCGGGCAAACACATTTAGCGCGCCCGGCAGCCAAGCGACGAGCAAAGGCAGGCGACGTAGCAGGCAGCAGCAGCGGCTATCGACTGAAGCGATCAAGCGAAGGCCAGACAACACGACGACGGCAGCGCCACTCGCGGATAACAGCTGAACCAGCCACCCATAGGAGTAGCAGCAGGAATACGACAGAAGAATTAACTAACGAGGTAAGAGCCGACAATCCCACTGCACACCTACACACCTATCCCTCTTATCAGTTATAAGACCACTATACAGTCATGGAACACAGTCCAATCAATTTTAGGGACGTAGAACCACTAATAAAAAAATTCAACGGAACAGACAGTTATTCAATAGAAAGATGGGTGCAGGACATAGAATCCGAAGCAAGTATTCAAAGTTGGAGTAACTTGCAACTATTTACCTTTGGCAGACGGCTAATAACTGGACTAGCTAGGCTATTCGTAGAAAGTGAAAGAAACATTAATACGTGGGATAAATTAAAAGAAGCATTATTAGAAGAATTCTCATTGCAAGTTAGTAGCGCGGATATTCACAAGCAGCTAGCCAGAAGAAAATTGCAAAAGGGTGAGCACGTTTATGAATACTTCCTGATTATGAAAGAGATAGCAAGCAAGGGAAACTTAGAAGACAAGGCATTAATAGAGTATATACTGGACGGTATACAAGACATTAGTCCTAATAAAGTAATACTTTACGGGGCAAAAACATTAAAAGAATTTAAAGAAAAGTTAAAATTGTATTCAGAAATCACCTTCAAGTCAACAAACATAGCAAATCATGCATGCAATAGACAGCCAGTTAGCAGTAAGGGTGGAAACGAAAACCTAATCACCAAAGAAGACCCACCCATGAACATAGTTACAGTAAATAGTCAAAAAACGAAATCCAATCACAAGATCATTTCAATAAGCAACCACAAGATTAACGCCTTAGTAGATACCGGTGCAGGCTTATCGCTCATGAGCGAAGACATCCACAAACAGCTAGGTTCACCACAATTAACAGATTCAAATATTATTCTGAATGGGTTTGCATTTTCACGAACCGGAAGTAAAGGATATTTTAAAACGACCATACGAATTGACAACGAAGATTTTAATATTAAATTTTATGTAGTTCCAAACGAAACAATAGACGAACAAGTAATTTTAGGAATCGATCTGATAGATCAGGCCGAAATTAAAATAGGACAAGATGACATTCAAATTATTAAAAACATAGACGTTAATAAAATTAGTAAAACAAGAACGGAAACAGAATCTCATTTAATAGATGAACTACGCATGGAAAACAATTCATTAAAACACGAAATTCAGTCAATGAAAGAGGAATTGAACAGTTTAAATAGAAGTCTCAACGAAGAAAGGAAAATCCAAAGAAACGAAATTAACCATTTAAAATTAAGAAATAACGAACTGATAGAACAAAATGATTCATTAAACGAAATTATAAATTCAATTAAACATGAAAACAGGGAATTACACAAGAAATTATCAGATCAAGACAGGCATTTTGCAAAAACAGATAACGCTTTGAAAGAAGAAAATAAAGATATCTCAAGTAAAGAAAGTCATTTAGAAGATGGTCAAGGGGACAAATTCACCTATGAACAAAGACAAGATTAAGGGGTTTCAAGCAAGAAGAATTGGGGAACTTACGAAGAAAATTAGAATCAAAAGCCAAAATGATTACGCAGCCTATGACGTTACAAAGTTTAGTGGTCTTAAATCTGATAAAATTAATTTCAATTACCCCTCAATACCAGTTAAAACCCATGTCGGTCCCTTACCTCAGACTATATTAAGTGTTCAAGAAGATACCCAAGTGAAGTGTTGTGTTAATTATAAAAGTGTAAAAAAAAAAAAAAAGTGTTAAATTAAGTGTCATGTGCAAAAGTGAGAAAAAAGTGAAAATTAGTGTGTGAAAGTGTTAGTTTTTAAGTTAAAATCAAAGAAATAGACAATTAAAAAACACTAAGTTTAAGCATAAAATTTTTTTTGTTTTGTTCAAGTAATTTTCAAGATCAATTTGTTTTGTAAAAAATAACAATAGTTAAGTTTAGTTTTAAGTGCTATTTCATTGTAAAAAAAAATATAATAATTCTGTATTTTATGATTAAGTTAAAAATACCTAAACGGTTTTAAAGAAGAAAAGACAATAACTAAATTAATTTTAAGTTGAAATATTTAACTATGTAAAAGATGATTGGTTATAAGTTCCGAGTCGTAACTTGATTGAGAAAGGGGAGAATGTAGGGATCGATTTTCTGCCTTTTGTTTTCAATTAGAAATGTAATTTATTTTTCGATGTTAATCGATTCGTGGCTTATGAAAGACTAATTAGCGAAGAAGGAGACCACGCCCTTTTATAATTAATCGAGCGCGATCTAGGAAAAATTATTAACCAATCACCTTAATTACCAATTAAATCCACGGCTATAAAAGAGACGAAGCCGTAATTAGCAGGCAGTTGCAATTCAGCTCTCGCTGTGTGAAGAGCTGTTTTACGCTCTCCAAGAGTTCGCCTGTCGACTTTGGAACGATTAAAGAAACAACGCTGTACGAAATCTTGTAACCACGAAGAAGTAATAAATTTCGGGCCTTGTGCCATTTATTTTGTTGAAAGCATTTTTCACCGCCTCAGGGCAATTTCTTATTTTTAAAAAGCATTTTTCACAAGCCTCCGGGCCAATTCTTATTTTGGGAAAGCAAATTTCACGGCTTTACGCCACCAAGAGAGGTTTTCACCTCTGAAGAAAATCGACGACATCGGCGCTCCTCCGACATCTTTCCACCAAGCCTTTCGAGTCAAAAACTCATCTTCATCCATCATCGGGATTAATTTCCTATATTATTATAATAGCCTTCACTCTTTCAAGTCCTGCATCCACAGGTACATTCAATCCTTGATACTTCTTTCAATAGTATTGTTCTTATTTTCACGATGCAAGGGTCCACGCTGGACTACCCAGGTCGTACCTTTATTGTACAACTTCTTGTATCAATGTCAATAAAAAAAATATTCTGGTCACTGATGTAAAACCCAGTATTTGAAATACATTGTATTTTAAATATTTGAGAACGAAGTATTTTATAATTGGTACCTATTTTAAATATATTGAAGTAATATTTTTAATAAATTTGAACTTATGGTACATCTACTATATATTTCAGATTATAATTATTATCTATATATTTACAGAACAATGTGTTTCAGGTAAAATTTTCTAATTTATAGTCATGGACTCGGTAGTGGGTTTTGTTTGCCATGAACTATTAGTGGATTTTAAAATTAAAAAAAATCACGTCGGCGTCGTCGCGAAAGCCGATTAAAATAATTACCAGCTGCGAAGCCCGCCTTCGGCGAGCCTTTTTCTAACCAAAGGGCCACGCCCACTGGATCTACGCCCCATCTACCCCCCACGACCCTCCCCGCAACCCCCCGGGATTCTCACCTCATACCCCTAGACCTCACCCCCGGACACTCACCCCCCTGGATCCACGCCACATTTTTTCTATTGATGATATACTATAATATGTACTTTTTAATGGGTGGAGGTCCACAAATTTTAATCCCCCAACCGGATTCGCGAGGCTCTGATGGTGATGAGAGTTAGGGTAAGAGGAGAAGGTCAAGAGGGCATGTATAGGGTTGGCGGAGTGTATGATGATCTGAGGTGAGTCTAGGGGTCAGTGGGATATGTGGGGATTTGAGGAGGATAGCAAGAGATCCACATTCCTATTTGTTGTTTTGTAATGGAAATAAAAATTATCTAATAATAAATCTATAAGAGGGTAGTCAAATATATAGGTACAAGTCACGCCAAATATTGTTTTTAAAAATCTTAATTAATTTTTTTCATTAAATTTTCAGCGTGTAATGGGTAATAACAAACTAATAGATAAAGGATCAAGTTATTATTACTTAACTCCATGGATTGGATATGGCTTACTCACGAGTACAGGTAAGCCATCATTTTAGATAATACTAAAAATTAATTAAAAAAAGAAAAAAAATCATTAAGATTTCAAATTCTAAACAATTTTCACAATATCTAGATAATTTATTACTTGCTCTTCAAAATATGTAAAGTCTAACTTAAAACCTCTATCAAAACAAAACATACGTACATACGTAAGCACTGACCAATGGAATTTTGGCCCCTGGAGACCACAATTTCCGGTTTTCCGTTCTAAATCCGGTTTCCAACTATTAAGGGTATCGATTCCTTCCACCTAGAAGTTACAAAAAGAAATTAACTTTTTTTATCTCTGAGATACAAGCTCTCAAAGAGTCAGGACCTAGACTGGCCATCGCAATACTTCCCCATTATATTCTATAGAAGATAAATATGAAAGTAAAAAATAGAACAGGAGAATTATCTAGAATATCTTTGAGTTTTTGAAGTGAAACATCTATAGAGAGTTCGCGAGGAAAGCTTGTCGTAAAATTACGAGAAAAAATTCAAAATAAAAATCTAAAAAAAGGGGTTAAAATAAATCCAAGTGAATAGCTGTGTTTTCTACTTAGGGCTTACAGAGAAATGAATTTAAAAGTTTTTAAATGTTAAATCAGTTAAAAGTAAAATAATTAAAGTCTGAAAAATAATCATAATGTATAAAATTCTAAGACGTTTATCGACTTTGGATAAATTTTAGTTTCATGTATATAAGGACCAGTAAAAAATAATAAATTAAATTATATAGATATAGGCGGGATGTAGGTAAGAAATTAAAAATTATATATATATATAATTAAGGTTTTGTCTGTACATTGGTCCAAATCACGCTAAATTTTGCTTGCACACGCTTCAAGCAAAGTTATGAACGAAAACACCCTCAACAAAATTCCTGTCTGTCTGTATGTCTGTAGGTCTGTTTCAGTGGTTTCCGCGAAAAGTTGTTCACGATTCACGTCAAAACGGCAGAATGGATTATTATGAAATTTCATATTTTTATCAGATGTCTTCTAACTTTCGTTTTTAGCTATCTAACGTTTTGATATTTTGATCCCAAAAGGGAGTTGGGGTGGGGGGGGGGGGGGCACGAATGAAAATTATCAAATAACTCCTAAACTATTAACTCTACGGCAAATTTTAAAATGAGCAAAGTTGTAGGGAATGTGATTTCAGACAACTTTTGTTTAAAAAATTCCCACAAAAAACCACCCGAAAAAATGGGGGAAGGGTGAAATATATGTAAATTCTTGCCCTTAGAGCAAATTCAATAAAATTTTTTATACATAATCTGTGGGCTTCTAGAGAGCTAGAAATGCAAAAACTAATCACCCAAAATGGGGGGGGGGGAGGGTCAAAAAATGGAAATGCTCTTGGACCAAACTCAATCAAATTTTGTATGCATAATCTGTGGGCTGGGGGTCCAGGGGGGCGTGCCTTCTGGCTAGCAAGAGTGCCGCCGAAGGCGTGCCTTGCAGCTAGTAATTTATAAGATTAAAAATTAATCCTAGACTATTTCAACACTAACTTTGCAGGTGCAAGATGGAGGAAACATAGAAAACTGATTACTCCTACATTCCATTTCAAGATTTTGGAAGAATTTGTGGACACTTTTGATTCTAACAGTAATATTTTAATGGAAAAATTAAAACCTTTGGCTGATGGAACTAGCTTCAATATTCATCCACTAATTGCACTCTGCGCACTTGATATTATCGCAGGTATTGTAAAATATTTTATAAGAAATTTTCGAAATAAAATATATAAAAAATCTGACAATAACTGGTAAGTATATATTTGCTTTTTTAGAAGAGGAAAAAAAACAAATAAATTCAATTTAGAAATATTCGATTTGACTTAAAGATCATGCCGTATTTATTACTTTTCGATACACCTGAGCAAAAAAAAACGAACTTGCAGATTTTGTCAGATCAATTGAACATTAAAAAACAAAATTTCAAATTATCTTATACCAGTTGCGAAGCCTGCCTTTTGCGGGCATCTTGCTGGCCAGGGGACTATGCTACACTGGTTTAATAAAATAATTTATAATCACCCTTGAAAATGTTAGATTTTAAATTATTTTTGAATTCCCCCGTATTTATTTAATGTCAAAGCAGGGCCAATCAGAAATATCACGCCGTCCACGTCGCGCAAGCAAATTACTATAATAATAAAATGTATATATTATATTATATAATGGCCTTTTTTGCCCTGGCGGACAATTTTAGAGGTTTTAAGGACGTTCCCTAATATAGCTCAGATGCAGTTCCCTCTTTCCCCTACTCTCACATGCGCAGAAAGGCAAAAATATTTTCACTGCGTCGTTTCTCGGATCTGGCAAAATTGCATTCTTACCGACGCTAAAAGACAAAGAATAAAAAAAAAACACTTCATGAAACAGCTCAATGCGAAATTCCAGATGAGAACAGTTTAGTTAGGTTGAGAGAATTAGCTCAAAATCTCAAATGCAGCAGCTGCAGAAGATTTTTAGATATGGGAAAATTTAGTGATTTTAGTGCCACGTTGCCAAGTCGCCATCTCTCACTTGCCATGCCATGAGAGAAAAAACAAAAACCATCAAAAGTAATACCGCTTGATACAATTATCTTAACAGAAAAATATTTGTTATATCTTCAGTTAATGATTTTCAGTTTTTCAAAATAATTTCAATAAAATTACGATTATTATTTAATGAAACAGTCGCATTAACATCAATCGGAATAGGGTTCGCGTGTTAAATATGAAATTTTCAAAAGTCAATATTTACAAATTTAGTGCCCTAAGGACTATTGAAAATAAACTGCAACAGATCGTTGCTAAACTTTATCCAATGTACTATCTTACTCTAGAGTAAAGTACTTTAAAATATACTTTTACTAAAAACATTATTTAACCATTTTTGTTATCCCCAAGATACTTAATTAGGATATTAAATTTCATCAAAATTAGTTAAGTCATTTTCAAGATATTTAGAAAAAACTAAAAAAGTACCGAAATAAAATACTAATGTTTGTGGGCCGATATGTACCAAAAACTAATCAGCGCTTCATTTTGTTAAAATAATGCTGGGTTTTCAATTTCATTTCAATCAGTGCAACGATGTGGAAAAAATCATGGACGAAAAAAACGATAACATACATCCATTTTGGCAAAATCGTCACGTGCTAAAATTCAATCTAATTGAATACTACAATTTGTGACCTTAATTGAGTCCATGGGTTCCGTAGTCTTTACTTGAGGACCCTTTGAAGTCCCGCTTGGCGCGAGACCGATTAATATACTTTACCCGTGCTTCGCATTGGATAAAGTAAAAATTTCTATGTATAAAGAACACTTATAAATATGTGTATTCAAAGTTTTAAAAGGATTGCAAGAAAATCGATTTATTAGGGAACGTCCTTAAAAGTAAACTCCTAAACACTTCTGCCTTGGCTCTATCTATAGAACTAAAGGCTAACTAGTTCCGATACCCCCTCTCGTTCAAGTCGACGGGGTCCAGAGGGAAGGTGAACAACACGTCTGGAGACAGCCAGAATGCAGAAGCTGCGCAAGAAGGTCAAGTTTGTCCCTCAAGCGCCTAAATGGGCTTCACTCCTAATTTGTTTAAGGGTTTTTTCCCCAAGATGGGTAGCCGATCAAGGCTGAAGAGTACCATCCATGATTTCCCTATTAGTCGCCTCTTACTACAAGCAGGGAGTACTGCGGTTATTCTATCCCCAACCCACAGGGCTCAATTTTTACAATAGATAACATAATTTATCAAAAATTTTACATTTTATTACAGAAACCGCAATGGGAGTTCCTATTTATGCTCAATCGGATGAAAATTCTGAATATGTAAATGCAGTTAACAAGTAAGTTTTTAAGAGCTTAATCTAATTTAATTCTACAAAATGAATCAAAAGGGGAAAGTGAATTTAATTACTAGATAAATTTGTTGACCATTGCGAAAATTTCTTTTAATTTGAATCAATCAAAAGTTAAAAAAAAATGTGAAAGCGAACTGAAATATATTTGATAAATACTTACTACATTCATTTGGAAAACCAAATAATTTTTAACCGACTTCAAAAAAGGAGGTGGTTATCACTTAGACTGATTTTTTTTGTATCTGTTACCTGATTTCTTCGCCAATTGTGAACCGATTTTGATGATTTTTTTTTGCACTGGGTTCATTATAGTTTGCTAGTGAGTCTTGTTTTTTGTTATGTATGTTCACGGATAACTTCTTTGTTTATGAACCGATTTTAATGATTCTTTCTGCGTTTGGATCAGTATAGCTCCAAGGTAGTCAATATACCTAATTATTTATTTTATTATTTATTTTATGTATGTTCAGCGAGAACTTTTTCCCACGTGGACCGATTTCGATGATTATTTTTTTATTGGAAAGGGTGGTCCCATATTAATTTGGTCAAGTTCTGATGATATGACCAATGACGAAATAACGTAAATCTCAAATTCTTATGAGCAAATAATCGAAATTATAATAAATAAAATCTTTTAGATAATTATTTTATAGCTTTTATTGAATTTTATTTGATTTTTGAGTTCTTATATTATTTGTTGCAATTAATTTTTTTGAAGTCGGTTTTATTTATCCTTTATAAAAATTATACACCCTGTGAACAAATAAAAATTAGTTAAATGAGTATTCGGATTAATTAAATTAGACAAAGAAAATATATTATTTTTTTATTATCGACAAAAGGATCAGTCAGGTTTCTTTCTCTTCTCATGAGGTTAGGGCTGCGGGGGGGGGGGGGGGGGGACCAAGTATATATTAGAAAAGTTTTTTCGTTGAATTTATGTCAATTAAAGCCTGTCAATATATTATTGAGAATAAAATTGATTCCAATCTTAGTATAATATTTTAATATTTATTTTTTTCTCGAATTTTAGTTTGACTAGGATTATAATGTATCGAATGTTTAAACCCTGGTATGGGAAATATATTTTCCCATTCTTGCCAGACTATAAGATCTATAATCATTCATTAAAGGTCACGCATGATAAAATTACAGAGGTAACCATTTTCAAAACAAATTATAAATTATTAAAAATATAATATTATAATTATATTACAGAGGTGTTGAAAATAAAAAGAGCAGAACAGAAGAACAAAGTAAAAACTGAAGAGAAAAAAGAAGAAGAATTTGGTAAGTTTATTTTAGGACTATGTATAATTTTGTAGCGTTTTTTTTTCATTTTCAATTTCTTTACAAAAAAGATTTTTTCTCCAATTTAATATTTATTATTTTAACTTTCATGGCAAATCCTATTTTAACCCTCCGTCGAACGAAACAGAATGAGGCGCACCCAGCCTGAGAGGCTACCCACATATTTTGTCCTCTTCCTCCCCCACTAATCAATTTTAATTCAAAACACCGGTAGGACTACCTTGGGTAAGATCTAAAGAAAGTAAATATAACAAATTGTATTAAAAAAGAATGAGTTTAATGAACAAAATAAAGGTTAAAATAAAACAAACACAATCGCTAATTTTAAAGTGTTTTGCTGGCCTCTCAGGCCGGGTGCGCCCGACGGAGGGTTAATTTTTTGATTTGATTAGAGTTGATTTTATTTACATATGTGTCTGATGTATTATTTGAATTTTAAATTCGTGACTAAGTAAACAAAATCTAATTTCTACCTAAGAGTAGCTAAACCGATTATTTACTATATAAGACTTTATGTAGTCCTTAACGATGTGATTTATCTCAATTTTTTTTATTAAAGTAGTTTTAGCCAAAAATACTAAACAAAATAACAAAACATTTTCCAGATGATTCTAATTCCTTTTCATACTCGATATGGTGTAAAAGTAAAAACAAAAAGAAAATAATAATAAGAAAATTTACATTTGATTCAATTTATTACTTTACCATACAGGATATGGTCAAGTATTGTATTCGTGGATGAAAAATGTGTTTTTTTCCTTCTTTTTTTAGAAATGGATGAAACTATTTTGATTAAAAAAATTGAGTGAAACCATGGCATTTCGGTCTACAAAAAAGCCCTAATAAGTAAACATCGAAAAAATTATATTTTTCGAGATAATAATTGTTTTGTCAAATTGTCTGCTAGTTTGTCTGTCTGGTTGTCTGGTTGTTAGTCTGTGCGTTACCAAATTTTTGTGGACGAGCTAGCTCAAAAACTAGTGTGAATATCAAAACCAAATTTCACACGTAGTTTTGGTCCATTGAGATTAAGAGCTGATTAGATTTTGGTCCATATCGACCATATATTAAGGGAAGTGGAGGGGGGGGGGGTTAAAAATTAAAAATCTAGGCCATTTGAGCAAACTAAACCAAATTTTGTATACATAATCAGTGGGACCCCATAAGTCTAAAAATGCAAAAACTAATTTCCCAAAGTTGGGAGGGAGGGGTGTAGGGTCAAAAAAATGAAAATCTAGACTCTTGTACCAAACTCAATCAAATTTTGTATACATAATCACTGGGCCCCCAGGAGTCTAAAAATACAAAAACTAACCCTACTCCCCTATATGATTATAAAAAAAATTTTAAATATTAAATATAAGTGATGGGCCAGGTTGTATGGTAAAGTTAAGTGGATGGCCACATCAGAACACGTCAACTTATTTTTAATATTATATTAGAATATTTCGACCAAATAATTGGGTATATGTGATGTGAGTCATTTAGAGAGGTAAAAGAGCTGACATGGGACAGAGTCGAATGGAGAGTCTGTGTCAAACCAGTCTTAAGACTGTGTAGTCAATGATAATGATTAGTATTAATTAATTATTGTGTTCTTTTCCATGAGGAAAATACTAATATTAGCTCCCTATTTTAATTTAAAATTTATTGATCTTTTTAACGCTGACAAATTTAAAAAATATCTAAAAAATATTTCAAATTTTTTATTTTAATCACTTCAGCTATCTTGTGGAAAATACTTTGATTTTATCAAGTTCAAAAGTCAATTAATTTACATGTACTCGTCAATGACTTTTATTTAAAATATATAAATTGAATTTAAAAATTTAACCGTGAAAGATGAACTAAAATATGTTTGAGCAAAAGTATTTGCTTTAATGAAGTCCAATTGAATATTCTCTTTCTCTTTCTATAACAAGTATCGTTTTGGTCCGTGTGCAAAAGGCCATTCCTAGAATAATAGAAATTAAGAAATTAATCTCTAATAGTCTGAAACAGGCCTGAACTTGTATTAGTCAGGTTTGAACTTGTATTTCGCATCCTTGCAATATACCTTTAAAGAAAGAGAGAAGATCACCCGCACAATTAAATAATAAATAAGGTGACGTGTTCTGATGTGGCCATCCACTTGACTTTACCATGCAACATGGCCTCTAAAATTATTTATAATTATATAGAGGGGGGGGGGGGGGGTTAGTTTTTACATTTTTATACTTCTGGTGTCCCACTGATTTATGTATACAAAATTTGGTTGAGTTTGGTAAATTGCCAAAATTTTCATTTTTTGACCCTACACCCTCACCCCCACCCCTCCCCATTTTGGGCGGTTAGTTTTTGCATTTTTAGACTTCTGGGGTCCCATTGATTATGTATTCAAAATTTGGTTGAGTTTAGTAAATGGCCAATATTTGATTTTTTACCTTAAACCACCCCCCACCCCCAATTTTGGGCGGTTAGTTTTTGCATTTTTAGACCCCTGGGGGTCCACTGATTATGTATACAAAATTTGGTTGAGTTTGCTCAAATGGCCTAGATTTTTAGTATTTAACCCCCCCTCCTCCCCTCTTAATTTTGAGTTTGATTTCAACCAAAATCTAATCAGTTCTTAATCTCAATGGACCAAAACTACGTGTGAAATTTGGTTTCGATATTCACCCTAGTTTTTGAGCTAGCTTACAATGTATCCTACATTGTAGGTAAAATAAATTCATGAAAGAGAAACACAATTCATTAAAGGAGTTATTTTTGGAATTCAAATTCAAAAGAAAGAGTCTAAATTGATCAATATGAATTCGAGAAACAGAGAAAAATATATTAATAGTAAAATTTAATTTTTTTATTTTAAATCCATAATGAAATGTGTATTTTGGGATATATTTCGAGAAACGGCAATTGAAAAAGATTAAGATCTCAGACGAAGCCAGACAAAAAGTGAATCAAGGAGAAAGAAGAAAAATTCGATCCGCCAATCAGAATGTCAGATGTGACCACATGATCTCAAAAGAGCACAGAGGGAGAAGGCTCGTAAAGAGAGAGAGCTCAATATTATCATAGACTAGCACATTGATATCAATACTATTCTTCGCTATAGTATAAAAACACACAATACTATATATATATACCTTACTTTTTTATGATATAGTACTATTCAATAATTATTAAAACCTTATACTATGATATACATTATTATATGATAAATATCACTATTCTAGTATTGATTACCAATATATATATGCTGCTCACTATATATATTAATATATTTTATTATTAATATATTACACGCTCCATCGCGTTCGTTCTGCATACGAGCCATCCTTTCATTCACCTTGCGCCTAAGAGAGTACCATTGTGGTGAGCTACAACTGAGAGCCTGGCATCTTCATTTTAACGGTATATTGGAAGTACAGCCGGACATCTACGTGGCCCTTTCCTGCTTTGTCTCCAGTACCGTCAGGCTAACAAGACCCCACATCCACCGCTGATTAGATCCACGATCATTGCACACCTATTTTTTTTTTTTTTTTTTTTTTTTTTGGCTTTTCGGCCATGGTAGCCATAAGCCATTTACGATACTATTTATTTTTATTTTTAAATTTGTCTCTACCTCGGGGGTCAGATTTTAGCCGGATGCCTCGAGCCGGATTCGAACTCGGGTCCTCTTGGTTAGCTGGCTGACATGCTACCGCCTAGCCTACCCGACCCCCCTGCACACCTATTTGATTCCACTTTTAAAACCGGAGCCAGTCTGATAATCTGGCATCAATTCTAAATTTACGCATTTCATTTTGTTTTATTTTTATATATTAATTTTCCAACTGCTACTATAAATAAATTGTCATATATTAATCTCTGTTTTAATCATTCTTTCGAGCGCAACCTTAAAGAAAAATATAATTCCCCTCCTTTAGTAGTTAAATCCCCTTACCTATCCTTCCCAAACTCACTTCAACCCCTCTAGTATTTCAATCACCCTTTTATTTTTTATTTTTCTTATTTTTTTATTTTTTTATATAATATCCATTTATTTAAATTTAAAATCAGTAAATTCATAGGAACCAATTTAAGACAAAGAGAATCACCCTGAGTTACACCACCAAGCGAAGCAGATCCATTTATTAGAATAATAATAAAGTAAGTATTGTTAACAATTAAAAATACACCAATAAAATTATTTTCAAAAAATAGGTTAATACCTTAGTAAACCTATTAAAAGCTAGTTTCCAAAAATTTGGTAACGCACAGACTAACTAACTGACAGCCTAACAGACATTTTGACAAAACAATTATTATCTCGAAAAATATAATTTTTTTGATGTTCACTTATTGGAGCCTTTTTTAGAGCGAAATGCCATGGTTTCGCTCAATTTTTTTAATCAAAATAGTTTCAGCCGTTTTTGAGATATTTCGAAAAAAAAGAAAAAAAACACTTTTTTCATGAACGATTACAGTACTTGACCATACCCTGTATGGTAAAGTAAAAAGTGAAAGACTCGGTACACTAGAGCTGCCTTAGTAATGATTAATAAACTTAAATTTAAATTCTTCATTTATGACTTAATAAATTGCATTTTTATAGTGTTAGAAATAAAATCGCCACAAAACTAACCACCATTATAATAAATTAATTGGTTAACCATCTAGAGAAAATCGATTAGAGAATTCGAGATGCTATGGATATTTTTTTATTAAATGTCTTAAAAGGGTTGGATTTATTCCTTGGTCAACTATCCTCCTTTATTTGTAATTTTAATTATTATTATTTTTTATTTCAGGTTCTAAAAAAAAGCTTGCCTTTTTGGAAATGCTTCTGGAATCCCAAATTAAAGACCCTACTTTCACGGATGAAGATATTAGACAAGAAACTGACACATTTATGTTTGAGGTAAATAACAAACAGGATTTATTGAAGGAGACAATAAAAGAGTGTGTCTTCTGCTGGAATTTTAAATTTTATTTATAACGTTAAAAATAAAATTTTCATTCCAGCAAATGACACAATCTTTTATTGTCTCCTTCAATATATAAAAATTCTGCTACCCTCGGCAAAAAACTTTCAATTTAACAAGATTAATGTTAAATCAAATCTCAATTATCTTTGTATCTATACATATTACGATCAAATATGCCTCTGTTTTTTTTTTAATTTTAAACAAAAGAAATTGAGGGGTCGGATAGGCTAGGTGGTAGCGTGTCATCCTGCTAACCAAGTGGTGTCCACGGGTTCAAATCCGACTCGAGGCATCCGGCTAAAATCTGACCGTCGGGATTAAATAAAATAAAGAGTATCGTAAATTGGCTTATGGCTAGAAAGGCCGAAAAGCCAAAAAAAAAAAAAAAATAAAATAAATAAAAAATAATTTTTATTTTACTTTTGTGAAATCAAAATAATGTAATAGGAGAAATTTTCTTTTCGGAGAGAGATGAACTGGTACAAATTTTAATTGAGAAGTGATGGAGTGGAGAACATCTTGTATTTCTCCCTTTATATGACCCTTTTAAACCCTGAAGAAGGGGGGAAATCTTCTGAAACGTTGGTTTTTGAGTGAAGGAAAAAAATGAATGTCCATTATATCTTATCTTTTATTATTAAATGAGCAATTTTTGTATATATATATATCCAATCGGGTTCTCGAAAACGGCTCTAACGATTTCGCTAAAATTTGGTGTATTATCAAGTATCATGAGCTATTAGTTGTGTCAAATTTTTAATCCGATTGAAATAAAGGGAGGGGGTGTAAATTAGTCATGTCGCAAAATAAATATTTTAATCGTTCATATCTCGTCGTCGGTAAGTCGCTGTCTTGAAATTTGAAACTTAAGCTATCTAGAAGCTACAAGAAGTACCACAAGATTTTGGCTAAAATAGAAGTACCGGATGTTTACGTACGTAATAATGTACCTCTCTGCGTTTCTCTACCATAAATCTCAGAATTACTAAATTCAAATGGTCAATATAGGCTAGAAGGGCTTCAACAAGTTTTTGGTTGAAATCGGAACACCGTAAGTGGACATTTACATTAAAGATTTTTAATTTTTAATTTTTTTTTCTGAAAAACGGCACTAACGATTTTTTTTTTAAACTGGTGTACTAACTTATCAAGTATCATGAGTTATTAGTCGTGTATAGATTTTAATCCAATTGGAATAAAGGAACGGGGTGTAATTTAGTCATGTCGCAAAATAAATATTTTAATCATTCATATATCGTCTTTGGTAAGTCGCAGAGCCTTGAAATTTGAAACTTGAGCTGTTTAGAGGTAACAATTTACCGAGCATCCCACGGTGCTCCAGGCAGTCTATTTTATTCGACAGAATTTTTTCACTTTGGGCGGCCTTCTATCACTTCTCAACCAAAATAACATTTTTTTTATTGTCCTCGGGAACATAGCCCATTTTGGACAGGAATATATATTTTTAACCGACTTTAAAAAAGGAGGAGGTTCTCTATTCGACTGATTTTTTTTTTTTTTTTTTTTTGTGCCTATGTTACCTCATATCTCCGCCAATTGTGAACAGATTTTGAAAATTTTTGTTGCATTGGGGTTCGGTCTACCTTCCGATTGGTTCCATTTTTTTTCATAGGTATTAGAACTTTTTTGTTAGGTTTGCTCATGTCTTCTTTGTTTATGAACCGATTTCGATGATTCTTTTTTATTGGAAAGGGGGTATCTTAGGGATGGTGTCATATTAATTTGGTCAAGTTCTGATGATATGAACACTATTAATAACATCAATAAAAAGAGAAAAATAAAAATAATTTTTAAGAAAAAAATAAAACCGTCTTCACAAAAATTAAATCCAACAAATAAAATACACTAAAAGGTATAAAATAATTATTAACTTATTTATTTACAACTAAACTACGAAATATTAAGATGAAATTACTTTTTGAAGTCGGTGCCAAACATATACCTTTTATGAATCGCATTGGCAATGAGTACAAAAAGTAATTTCATGTTAATATTTCGTAGTTTAGTTGTAACTAAATAAGTTAATAATTATGTTATACCTTTTAGTGTATTTTATTTGTTGCATTTAATTTTTTTGAAGTCAGTTTTATTTTTTCTTAAAAATTATTTTTATTCTCAGCATTCATAAATTAATTCCTGTGAATCCATTGTAATAGACTGATGAAGAGGGCAAAGCCCTCGAAACTATAGTCTCGTTATAAATAAATAAAATTTATAATTCCAGCATAAGACACACTCTTTTATTGTCTGCTTCAATATATAAAAATTCTGCTACTCTCTGCAAAAACATTCAATTTTTATTCTCAATTATGTAGCGATCAGATTAAATTCGGATTGCAGCGATTCGGGCTTGAACCCACGATAGCTTGACTAGAGGGCATGTACGTTATCCAAATATAATATTATTGATATGGAATTGTTATAATATTTTGCCTACCTTGAATATGGCTAGCAGAAATGAAGAGAGGCCTTCAAGAATTCTTTTGCCACACTAGGCGCAATTTAAAAGAGAGTAATACAGCATTATCTGGTCGGCTCGATTCCCTGACCCATCCTCGTCTCGCAGTATTTTTTTATTATAGACGAGCTGTACGGCCGTGCATGTTGGTTTCCATAACTGAAATTAAAAACTTACTTTTAGTCATGGCCGTAGCCAGCAGGGGGTGGTTAGGGTGTTAAAAAATTTTACAGGATATAAATATAATGTTCAATTCCTCCTCTCCTACTACTAGGAGCTAGTATAACCATACTCCCCTAACCCCACAGTGGGTAGCTAACCCTTCTTCGAAAATTAACTCCCCCCCCCCTGGCTACAGACTTGGTTTTAGATACCTATTATTTTTATAGATGTATATTTTGTCCAAGGACGGATCCAGGGGGTGCGGAGGGAGCGACCGCCCCCCCCCCCCATAGAGGCCCGTGCCTGGCGGGAGTGCAATACGTGCCTCGCACGCAGAGGCCAAAAAACGGCGGCCAAATCGACAGGGAATTTATAACAATTTTTTTTATTTTAATGAACTTAAAATATGAGATATTAAATTTGTAAAATTGAAAATAAAGTTGTGTGTGGGGGGGGGCGTCTCTGACCCCCCCCCTGCTTGGACAATTTGATTGCGACACACTTTCGAGATAAAAAGTAGATCTTATATACATCGGGCACCTTATATACATTCTCCCCCCCCCTATTAAAAATTCCTGGATCCGCCCTTGATTTTGTCCAAACAAATAGCAGGATAATTTCAACTTTTTAATAAATAAAATGAATGTATATAGCACAATGTAGATGATATTGAAGTATTAAATAAGTATATATTAGTTCTTTTATAAAAATAATAGTAAAAGTGTATTAAATATCCAATCGTTTCAGGAGACATTTTCCCTTATTCAATGGAAATTTGAAAAAATAGTTTGTTTTTTTTAAGATGGAATTCATTTTCCTTTTTTCGAAATGTTTGGTTATTTAATAAACATTTCAAATTCCAAAAATCCGGAAGTTTACTATAATTATAATTATTTAGGAACTGTTAGATAATTATTATAATTCATAATTTTTATAAAAAACAAAACAAAACCGACTTCAAAATTAAATAAACAAAACAAATAAACATAAACAAAGAAATAAACAGGTTCATAAACAAAGAAGCAATGGGTGAACATACATAACAAAAAAGGTCCAATACCAATGAAATTTAGTTTTTTACCAATCGGAAACTATACTGAACACAATGCAAAAAAATCATCAAAATCGGTTCACAATTGACGAAGAAATCGAGTAACATAGACAAAAAAAATCAGTCGAATTGAGAACCTCCTCCTTTTAAGACGTCGGTTAAAAAGGAAAAGGAATTCCTTCTTAAAAAAAAATTTTAGTTCTTTTAGTTCTTTTACCAAAAAATTGTTGTTTTTTTTGAGAAGGAATTCCTTTTCCTTTTTTCGAAATGTTTGGATATTTAATAAACGTTTTGAAATTTTTTGTAAGAGAACTATATTTTTTTTTATTATTTGTTCAATTTGCAAAATCTGATCGGCTCAGATGATTTCGTAATCAATCCTATTTTTAAAACTTAATTTTGAAATTTCAAAAATTTTCTGAAAAAAATGGTTGTTTTTTAGTTTCTGGTTTACTCACATCTTTTCATTATTACAGGGTTATGATACCACCACTAGTGGAAGCGGTTTCTGCATTCATTTGATTGCCAAATCTCCTGAAGTCCAGGTAAATATATTATCAATCGTTTATTAAAGTTATTTTAATTTTATTAAATGAATAAGTCATATTCCACCTTAGGCAGATAATGGAAAAAAGAGGAGGGAATCAGAAAATTTATTTTGAAGACAATTTTTTCGGCTCTAAATCCTCCTTTCTGTATATAAAGTATTTAACAACTCTCTATAGAGCTGTGTAATATTTAAAAGGAAATCAATGAGAGTATGATCTCCTCCCAAATTCAACATTTTACAAAGAGAAGCCTATTCTTAGTTGAGAAAGGTTAAATAAATCTTATTATATTAAACGAGCAATTCTTGTATATATATATACTATAGAATCGGTTTCTCGAAAACGGCTCTAACGATTTCGCTAAAAATTGGTGTACTTATCAAGTCTCATTAGTTATTAGTCGTGTGTAAATTTTAATCCAATTGAAATAAAGGAAGGTGGTGTAAATTAGTAATGTCGCAAAATAAATATTTTAATCGTTCAAATCTCGTCTTCGAAAAGTCGCAGAACCTTTAAATTTGAAACTTAAGCTATTTACAGGCAAAAAGTTACCAAACATCGCTCTATTATCGCTAGATTAAAACGAACAAATAAATAAATTTTAAATAACTTTAAAAAAAAGTTGGTATTATCTGACTGTACTTTAAAATATAATTTTACTAAAATCGTTATATAATATTTAAAGGAATCGTAGCGAGTTGGACATGAATTTAAATTAAATTAAATACAAGTTTTCATTAAATACGCCAAACGTTTCGTTGCTGTTTTGCAACTTCTTCAGTGGCTCATTTATTAAACTTATTTGTCTTAATAAATGAGCCACTGAAGAAGTTGCAAAACAGCAACGAAACATTTGGCGTATTTAATGAAAACTTGTATTTAATTTAATACAAAGTCATGTCCAACTCCCTACGATTCCTTTAATTATTAATCATGGACACGAATAATGAAATGTTATATAATATTTTTGAGACCCTCAAGAAACTTAAACAAAATATTAAATTTGATCAAAATTGATTTAGTCTTTTTAAGATATTTAGAACAAATTACCAAAGAAAATATTCCCCTGTTTCAAAAAATGAATCATGTTCTACTAGGAAATTAATTTACTTTTTTCAATCGCCGCAAAGCCCCTGGAATTTATGCAACCAATTAGTTCGGATTGGATTTGCAAAGCCTATCCTAAGACTCTTAAGGCGTTTTTTTTATATTAGTATATAGATTTATGTAATAAATACTTTAAAATAAAATAATTTTCAAGCCCATCACGTGCTAAAATTCAACCTGATTGAATATTAAAATTTGTGCCTTTTGTTGAGACCATGGGTTCCCGTATTCTTTACAAGAGGACCCTTTGAAGTCGGATTTCCCGTGAAACCGATGCCAATACTTTATCTACTTCGCATGGATAAAGTAAAGATATTATAAAAATTATAATTATTCTTATGGATTTATGTGCGGCTATTTTTAAGTCGTCAGTGCGGCCCGCGGTGCGATTTGGGTTGGCCAGCCCTGATCTAAGTCCTACAATATTCAATATCCAACCAAGATTTGATTCTTTATGAAATAAGAAACAAGCACATATTACTCATTAATATTTAGTTTAATAAATAATTAGTAGTTCAGAAGCCAATGCGAAATCATATTCCAAAGAAATATTTCCAAGAATTTGTCCGCCTCCCTGGTGTAGTGGTCAGCATGTCTGGCTGGCAACCCGGAGGTCTTGGGTTCGATTCCCGGCTATACCCAGACATTTTTTCTGTAAGTATAGGGTCTGGTAATAAAAATTAAGTGGGAGATAAATTTAACCTAATTTATCGTGCGGAGAATTTACCATTGCTCGAAGCCCTTAAAAAACTTAGTAAATTGGATATTGGATTGTATCTAAGTTTCTGAGATTTGGCTCGTGATCCCGGCTTCTTTCCTTCTACTCTGTTCTTTTCACGATGGAGGGGCCATCCATACAGGCCTTTAGGGGTGCACCTTCTGGTGTATCTCCTTCTCTCATCAATATCATTAAAAAAAAAAGAAAAAAAAGGAGGCTCTACTGAAGAAAATTGAGGCAATTAATAAAACATTTTGAAGTAAAAAGAATAAACCCAATTTGTTGGTTAAGAATTTTCAAAAATTTAGAAATTTTTCAAAAGTTTAATTAACCACATTGAGTTCTAAGCGACTCAATAGTAATTATCTATTTTTAATAAATAATAAAATTTTAATATAATATATTTATTTATCAAAGATTGGATATAAAATCAATTTCCTTACATTTTACTGTAAAAATATACTATAAAAAACTTGTCAGTCAAAATGCTTTTGCAAATGGAAAAGCTGAAGAAACGCTGGCCTAGATTAAATTAGTTTTTCCAGATGATATAGGATTAAAGGTCATGGAATATGAGACTTTTAGAAGGGTAAACGAATTGACTTGGTATAGAATCAAATAATGGTGCTCAGCGTCAAACCATTCTCGGGAATGATTACCTTATGATGATGATAATTAAAATAATTTTAAAAAATGTTTCACCAAGAACCAACACCAAATTCCTTAAAAACTATTAAAAATAATCTCTTTTGAATTTGAATTTTCAGGAAAAAATAGTCGAAGAATTGGATTCTATTTTCCAAGGCAGTGATCGCCCTGTAACATACAAAGATCTTACAGAAATGAACTACCTCGACAGAGTAATTAAAGAAGCTCAAAGAATACGAGGAAGTGTACCTTTTATTTTCCGACTGACTAATGAAGAAGTACTCCTAAAAAGTATGCTTTCGCTAAAATGTTTTACCATAACAATAATATTTCTATCTCAAATTTATTTGTACTTTCATAAATTTAATAAAGTAATTTTATAATAATCCCCTGACACATTCGAAGTCCATGGGTCTTTGCGACATACATTAGGGGAGAGGTGGCATGAAAGGGACTGCTTGGAGGCTCTAGCAAATAAATAATATAACATTTTAAAGAGGTAAAAATATAATTAAAATTTTCAATTTATTGGCTATCGAAATAAAATACAATAAAACACCTTCAATTGTTCTTAGTACTATATTTTCGCATTTAAAAAAAAACTATATTTTGCCCCTTTCAAAAATGGGTTGTATTGAAAGGGACAGCGCGTTAATATAAGGAAATCACCATAAACTTTGCTACACACATACTAAATATTAGGAACCACGTATATAATTAAATCATCTTTAGTTTAAAATCACATCTTTGTAAGTAATTAATAGCATATTGGTCTTAAATTTCTCAACTTAAAAGATAATTAACATGGAAATAAACATTTACCTTCATATAATTAAAAACCAAAACAATCATAGTTCTTTTAATAGTATCTAATAATTCTGTTTTAAAATAATTGTTTTTTCTATTTGATAAAAAGTAACAATAACATTTTTTTATGAAATACTAGTCTTGAAATGGACGTCCCTTTCATAACCGTTTGTTGTGTCCCTTTCATAACTAACAAACACAAATTAAAAACGTGGCCACAAACTCTACAATTCTAAATAAAAGTTTACTGATAATTTTTTCTCGTATCTGAGTCGTATATCACCAATTATAAACAACGCTAAACTGTTTAATTAACAGTTTACAGTACTGGAAAAAACGTTTCTAAAGAAAAGCCAAAAAAATAATTTGGAACACTATTACAAACACATCACCGGCATCCTTGAAATGATAGGAGTGTGAAGTAAGATGTCAATGTATGTACTTTGGGGTTGCCACAGAACAAAAATAATGTCGTTCCGAGACGACCTTTATTTAGCGAGTTATTTGAATTGTCCCTTTCAATACGTGTCCCTTTCATGCCACCTCTCCCCTATAATGTAAATATAATTCAAGAACAAATTATTGTTGAAAAGTTCATTTCGACGTCAAAATTTTTGTATTTTTCAAAACAAACTAAGAGCTGACTTTTTGGATGGGAGGAAGGGAGGTTAGCGTAATAGCTTCCAAATGATAAAAAAGAAAAACAGAAAAAATTCAAACCGGTCTATGAGGAGCTGTCTTCATTTAGTTAAAGCTGATCAGCTAAAATTTGTTAAAGAAATTCGTATTAATATGCTGGACATTTTAGTCAAGTTTTAGCTCAAAAACTCTTAGCTAAAAAAATTACCTGAGATACTACCTATTTAATTCTGAAAAAGTTTTCACTTTTTCCTTAAATTCTTTTTATTAAACTAGTGTTGTAATACTCAAGATTATGTGATAAAAACAAAAATCAGTTTGTTTAAATATTTATTAGAAATATTTTATAGGTACATCAGCTATTTTAATCCTTATTTCTGAAATCGTTATCCTAATATTTGGAATGAAACACAAAGTCAAAAAAAAATGTTTTTTTTAATCTATAAAATAAATTAATTAAAAATAGTGAATACCAATATTTTGTTTTGAAAAATATTGAAATATAAAAAACTTAAGGTAGTTCTTTCACAAATGCAAAAATTCGAGAAGTCTTTGAAACTTGGAATATAAATCATTAAAAGCATAATAAAAACAACTGTTAAAATTTAAAGACGATTTACCACACCAAACATGAAATAACTGCAGTTAAAAATGAAATTTTTTACATATGGTAGATAGGGAAAGGGTGGGGATATGATCATTATTATTTATTTTTTTCATTAAAGGACTTTCACCATCTTGTTGAAAAACTAATATTTGTTAGAATAATATATTCGGAGTAATTTAAAAAAAAATTGAAATTATTTACCTCTTAGTTTTGATAAAAAACAAAAAAAACATATTTTGGGCGATTATTTTTAGTGGAGGGGATATTAGATCAATGGCTTGTAAACGATCAGGCAAGTATGTGTGTATCCATATGGAGATTTCGTAGTGTGAGTGGTACAGTCAAGTTAAAAAACATAACCTAAAATTTTAGTTCCGTTCATATTTATAGAGTGGTTACGAGGCTAAAACTTTCTGTGTAGACTGTCGCGAAAGAATCTCCTTAAGTCGATTAATAATAATTAATTGAAAATTCGAGTTAAGCAGAAAAAATATACAAAAGTTGATAGCGTTTTTCTTTAGGAGACGGACTGGTATAAATATGTAATTGGATGCTGATGAAGGCAGTCCACGGTGGTTGTAAAAAATAAGACTATAATGGTTTTATTATTTTACATTTATTTGTTAAACCGACGTTTCGGAGATTTATTCTCTCCTTCCGAAACGTCGGTTTAACATATAAATGAAAAAATAAAACCATTATAGTCTTATTTTTTATAACCACCGTGGATTGCCTTCATCAACATCCAATTACAATTAAATATACAAAAGATTTTATGATTTGGCGGTTTATATGTTTGTCAAAACAATTCCACTGAAACCACATAACATAGAATGCATATTTTTAATGAGAAAATCACATCCGAATGCATGATGTCACGAATCCTGTTTTATTGATGGTAATATTATAGGTTTGTTAGTTTGACCTCCGATTGAGTGTAGAACAAATAGATATATAACATAATTTTTTTTATTATTAATTTAATTAATGATAATGGATTAGATTGTTTGTTTTTTCATATCACTGATAGACAGTAAACTGTAACAACCACCAAACGAGTTTACTTTTTTACTTTATTACAGATCCGCACGCGACTTTGATGACTGAAATAAATAATATCAAAATGGCTTATAGAATAGTTGATATATTAACTTTTGTTTATTCATTTGAAATTCTATGTTAATAAGTAAAATTATAATATTATAAATATACTAGCTGCAAGGCCCCCCCTTCGGTGGGCCTCTTGCTAGCCAATGTGCTTCGCCCCCTAGACCCCCGTCACTTGTACACTCCCTCTCCTCCATCTCCAAATACTCTGATCCCACTAAACCTCTCCCCAACCCAGGAACTTATCCCCCGCCTCTGATCACCCTCCAACCCAGTGGCACAAATCCTCTTTAGTATCCCCTTGGACCCCCACCCTACATAGAAACATAGATACATACAGCGACAGCAAAATCCCTTTAGTAGCCCCATGGACCCCACCCCACACCTAGGGGGACATATGTAGGTAGTTACAGAGACAGGCACAAATGCCCTTTAGTAGTATGTAATAATAATCCTATACTACTTGTGCCTGCTTCTGTATGTATCTATGAATCTATGAATCTATGTCCGTCCCCCAACAAAAACATTCGTCATGGTTACCAATTTAAATGAAATTATCTATATATATAAATTCAAGGTTTTGTCTATACATTGGGGTGGTGGTGCTGGGTGGGTTTCGGGTGGGGGTTCGAGGGAGGAGGTCCAGGGGCGAGCCCCTGCCTAGCAAGAGAGCCGCCGGAGGCGGACTTTGGAGCTAGTATAAGTATAAATTTATATAGGGCGTCCCTTATCACAGCGATAAACCGTGAATAGGGGATAGATCAGTTTATGACGGTCCAGAAGGTAAATTTTTACTTTATTTTAAAATGAGTCTCATAGTTTTTGAATTATAGCCATTTTTTGAAAATGGTGATAATCGTTTCCCTGTCCTAAATAATGAGATGCTGTGGCTACAAATCTACATATTATAAAACCTAAGTCCGGAAAAAATATTTGTTTTCTCCAAAAGTATAATACATTTGTATGGTTTTAATTTGAATTCTGGTCAATAGAAGTATTATTCAGGATTGCGTAACAAAAATTAGAATAATAAAATATGTAGATTTGTAGCCAAAGAATCTCGTTATTTAGGGTAAGATAGCGATTTTCATCATTTTAAAAAAACTCTTATAACTCCAAAACTATGAGACTTTTATTAAAAATAAAATTTTTACATCCTGGACCGTTATAAACTGGTCTATCCCCTGTTCACGGTTTATTGTTGTGATGGACACCCTGTATATATTCAACATATATGTGGGGTGTGAAGGTGGGGGTCCAAAGGGGGTAGCCACTGGCTAACAAAAGATCCGCCAAAGGCGGGCCTTGCAACTAGTATTAATAAATCAAATAATCGTTTTTTTGCACCAAATATGTTATCTTTATTAGACTATTAATAAGTCACGTACTTGGCCTGAGAGATGTCGGTTCAAGACCCGTGCACACCCATTTAGCCATTTCCCCAGATATGATTGATATGGTATGTGGGACTTTAGGGAAGTGATAATGTTGAGTCAACATATATCATTATTTCAGGTTATCAAAGGATTGGTCATTTTAATTAAAAAAAAATCTATATATGACTGTATTATGCATCATCTTATGTTATGGGAAATTAATGGATAATGAAATGAAGACATCAAAGAGCTTTTTACTATCAAAAATCTATAAAAAAACAAACCTATTATATTGTAATGACCTATATGTTTCAAAAATAGCAAATTACAAGTAGTAGAAAGTTCATTTTATTGCCAAAATGTTTATATTTCTAAAAAAAAGTACTTTTGAGCATTAGAACTTGCAAATGAAAAATGTAAATTACCATAAAAAAGTTATGTTTATATCTTCATTAGTTCACGACGAGGGGTGAACCGCGACCTAATATCGTGTACACTTACTTCCACTTCCACTTTCATTTCCAAGTAGAAGTCAATAGATGAAGGGGCATTACCTAATGAATTCCAAAATAATTCCACATAATTTCAAAGACGTGTACACAATCGCGGTTCACCCCTCGGTTCAAGAGCTACAATGTTCCGATAGACGGATGAGCAGATAGATATTGAAGCGACATTAAAAGGGTTCCGTTCTACTTTTGTACAGAACCATAATTAATAGAGTAACAAGTGTTTCGTCTTCATTTCTAGATGGAGAGATTATTCCTAAAGGCACCAATGTCTCTTTGATGTTGCATTCCGCGCATCATGATCCGAAAATCTGGCCAGAACCACATGTATTCAACCCAGATAGATTTCTGCCTGAGAACTTGCGTGATAGACATACCTATGCCTATGTGCCTTTCAGCGCAGGACCGAGAAATTGTATAGGTAAGTGAAAAAACTAAGAATTATGTTTAATCCATAGTAAAAGTAGAGAAAAAATATAGTATCCTTAAAACATTTTGAAAAAAACTCTTTTTCATCAAAGAATATGATTCTACAAAGGGTCCCTCATAAGACTAATTTTTCGATTTTTATGGGCAGATTCATTACTTTTCGACGAAAGTGTGCGGGGGTAGGTCACTGATTTTGATGCCAATTTTTTCCTCAAAAGTACATCAGAAAAGGAGATGATTCTGAAAATTTGAGCCCGATTCGATCAAATTTGGCCTCTGGAGAATTTTTTGAATTTTGAAAAAAGTCGATTTTTCAGTCATTTTCAAAAGTTTATATCTCAACTTCTATATAACGTAGAGACTTGTTTGAGGGAACATTCTTCTCTGTAAGCCCTCTACTTTTTAGAAAAAAATTGCTGATTGGTTTACACTCAAGTCCGGCTTCACAGCGAGCTGCTAACTAAATCACTGTTTCAGAGAAATTTTGTTTAACGTAAATAATTGATATATTTTCTGAAAAATATCAATTATTTACGTTAAAATTACAAAATTGATGATAAAACCACAAAAAATGTCATATTAAATTGAAAAGTTAATATTTTAAAAAATTCATAGCTCGGAAACCACTTACATTCCAAAATTGAAATTCTCATGATTGTTTGAGGATATAATGAAGTATACTGCCTGAAGATTTTAAAAGATTATGGCGTTGAAAGAAAAAATTTCTATTCAATCTTCTGGCTATCTAAAAATGACGATTTTCAAAAATCAATCGGCTTTAGATGCCCATAACTTAACGAAATAGAAGCAATCAAGTGAAAAGTCGGTAGATTTCTTCAGAGTATTCCTGAACAAAAAATTTTTAAGAAAAAAATAAAAACCGACTTCAAAAAATTAAATGCAACAAATAAAATACACTAAAAGGTATAAAATAATTATTATCTTATTTAGTTACAACTAAACGACGAAATATTAACATGAAATTACTTTTTGAAGTCGGTGCCAAACTAACTATACCTATAAGCGAGCATACCCTCCAAACGTACTAAGTAAGATCCGTCGAGTGCGATTCATTAAAGGTATATGTTTGGCACCAACTTCAAAAAGTAATTTCATGTTAATATTTCGTAGTTTAGTTGTAACTAAATAAGATAATAATTATTTTATACCTTTTAGTGTATTTTATTTGTTGCATTTAATTTTTTGAAGTCAGTTTTTATTTTTTCTTAAAAATTTTTTATTTTTCTCTTTTTATTGATGTTATTAATAGTGATTATATCGTCAGAACTTGACCAAATTAATATGACACCATCCCTAAGACACCCCCTTTCGGATAAAAAAAGAACCATCGAAATCGGTTCATAAACAAAGAAGTTAGGTCTAAACAAACCTAATAAAAAAGGTCTAATACCTATGAAAAAAATACGAAAAAAAATGGGACCAATCGGAAGCTAGACTGGACCCAAGGCAAAAAAAATTTTCAAAATCGGTTGAGAATTGGCGGAGATATGAGATAACATAGGCACAAAAAAAAAAAAAAAAAAAAAAAAAAAATTCAATCGAATAGAGAACCTCCTCCTTTTTTGAAGTCGGTTAAAAAAATATCAGCTGCTGATCAACCCTCTATTTCGAAAAATGTAGATATGATAAATAAGAATAGACGAAGTTTCTCTGAAACAGTGGTTTAGTTAGCAGCTCGCTGTGAAGCCGGACTCGAGTGTAAACCAATGAGCATTTTTTTTCTTATAATTAAAAAAAAAATTAAATGTAACAAATAAAATACACTAAAAGGTATAAAATAATTATTATCTTATTTAGTTACAACTAAACTACGAAATATTAAGATTAAATTACTTTTTGAAGTCGGTGCCAAACAAACTATACCTATAAGCGAGCGTACCTGCCAAACGTACTAAGTAAGTTCCGTCTAGTGTGATTCATAAAAGGTATATGTTTGGCACCGACTTCAAAATGTAATTTCATCTTAATATTTCGTAGTTTAGTTGTAACTAAATAAGATAATAATTATTTTATACCTTTTAGTGTATTTTATTTGTTGCATTTAATTTTTTTGAAGTGGGTTTTTATTTTTACTTTATCCAATGCGAAGCATGGGAGAAAGTATTGCAATCGGTCGCGCGGCAAGCCCGACTTCAACGGGTCCTGAGGTAAAGACTACGGAACAATTAAGGTCACAAATTGAAGTTTTCAATGAGATTGAATTTTAGCACGTGGCGGTTTTGCCAAAAGTTACCTGGAATCTCGTCGAGAGGCCAAAAAGTGCCATTTTTACTTTATCCAATGCGAAGCATGGGAGAAAGTATTGGAATCGCTCTCGCTGCAAGCGCGACTTCAAAGTGTCCTCAGGTAAAGACTACGGAACCCATAGACTCAATTAAGGTCACAAATTGAAGTATTCAATGAGATTGAATTTTAGCACGTGACGGTTTTGCCAAAAATTACCTGGGATCTCGTCGAGAGGCCAAAAAGTGCCATTTTTTTAGAAGTGCGTGGGGATGTATGTATGTATGTGTGTGTGTGTGTTATCGTTTTTTTCGTCCACGATTTTTTCCACACCTTTGCGCTGATTGAAATAAAATTGAAAACCTACCATTAGTTTAACAAAATGAAGCGCTGATTAGTTTTTGGTACATATCGGTTCACAAACATTAGTACTTTATTTCAGTACTTTTGTAGTTTTTTCTAAATATCTTGAAAATGACTTAACCAATTTTGATGAAATTTAATATCCTAATTAAGTACCTTGGGGAGCACAAAAAAGGTTAAATAAAGTTTTTAGTAAAATTATATTTTAATGTACTTTACTCAAGAACATATTAATATTTCAAATGAATTTGGATAAAGTTTAGCAACGATCCGTTGCAGTTTATTTTGGAAGTGCGTGCGGATGGATGGATGGATGGATGTTATCGTTTTTTTCGTCCACGATTTTTTCCACACCTTTGCACCGATTGAAATGAAATTGAAAACCTACTATTAGTTTAACAAAATGAAGCGCTGATTAGTTTTTGGTACATATCGGCCCACAAACATTAGTATTATACAACATTATTTATTTCAGTACTTTTTTAGTTTTTTCTAAATATCTTTAAAATTACTTAACCAATTTTGATGAAATTTAATATCCTAATTAAGTACCTTGGGGCCGACAAAAAAGGTTAAATAAAGTTTTTAGTAAAATTATATTTTAAAGTACTTTACTCTAAAGTAAGATTTTTGAATTCTTTAAAATTTATTCATTTGATCTGTTTATGGTAATAATAACCATTTTATATTGGATTTTTGACGTTTCGGCTTTTATTGGTAACCATTGCTGAAGACATAGAGGAATCGTCTTAAAATCAAAAATAGCGATTGATTCTCATCAGTACACACCAAGCCAGCAAAACATATTAATATTTCAAATGAATTTTGATAAAGTTTAGCAACGATCCGTTGCAGTTTATTTTCTTAAAAATTATTTTTATTTTTCTCTTTTTAGTGATGTTATTAATAGTGATCTTATCATCAGAGCTTGACAAAATTAATATTGCACCATCCCTAAGATACCCCTTTCTAATAAAAAAAGATTCATCGAAATCGGTTCATAAACAAAGAAGTTAGTCCTAAAAAAGGTCTAATACCTATGAAAAAAATTGGACCAATCGGATGGTAGACTGAACCCAATGCAATTTTTTTTTTCAAAATCGGTTCACAATTGGCTGAGATAGAGGTAACATAAACAAAAAAATAAAAAAATAAAAAATCAGTCGAATAGAGAACCTCCTCCTTTTTTGAAGTCGGTTAAAAAGTAGAGGGCTTATAAAGAAGAATGCTGCCTCAAACAAGTCTCTAAGTTATATAGAAGCTTAGATATAAACTTGTGAAAATGACTGAAAAATCGACTTTTTTCAAAATTCATAAAATTCTCCAGAGGCCAAATTAGATCGAATCGGGCTCAAATTTTCAGGATCATCTCTTTTTCTGATGTACTTTCGAGGAAAAAATCGGCATCAAAATCGGTGATCCACCCGCGCATACTATCGTCAAAAAGTAATGGATCTGCCCTTATAGAAAAATGAAATTCAATTATTTTGTTTTTATTTTAGACCCGAACCCAAACCAATATGCAAAATTTTGCTCCTGGACTCAATTGATTTTAAGAAATATTAGTTACTCTCTTTTAATTAAAAACACAAGACTTTTTTTGAGAAAAATAAAATAAAACTAAAAATTACCCATAATTAATTTAAGGCTATTGGATCACTAACTCCATTTAATTATACAAATTTAAATTTTCAATATGTGATTTATCAATATAAAAAACACAATATAGTATGTTTTGAATAGAATCGAACATATTGTTTTCGAATAATTAATTTTTTTAAAATACGTTTTTTGCCAGGTAGTAAGATGGTAGAGTTCACCAAAACTGCACTTTTTTGTAAAAATAAACTAGTATCGGCATAATATTAAAACTAAAATAATTTAAATTCTAGAATTAAACACTTAGAGTGACGTAAAAATTATGAGGGAATCATTTTACCACATATCTTGATAGAAATATTGATTAATATGAAAGAAAATTATAGAAATTCAAAGTTTAACAGTCACTTTTCTCCGTCACGATTAGTATATATTTTTTTTGGAATATAGGTATTATTAAAAAAATTGCATATTATATAATTCCTGGATTTTAAAAATACTTTTTAAAATATAGATAAGTAATATGTTGTTTACTTGTCTTTTCAATTTTCACTTCTACGGGGCTAATGTGGTGATTATAAATTTTATACGTTTGAAAAAAATACTCTAATCAAATTATGTTTAATGAATTGTTTTTAATTATTAAATTACTATTATCAGTGTTATAAGAGATCAAAATTTAATTAATAATTTTCATATTCATATATGATTTTTCCATTACGTAAAAACCCTGACTGTTTTGACTTAGAGTTAATTAGAATATCCTTAAGTAGTTGTTTCACCATATGGGTTTTCTTAGGATTTATTTGAAATTTAGATAGATTATTATTTAAATACTTCTGCATCGAAAACGAAATTTATGAACAATATAGTTCCGGCGATATTAAATTCCAAAGATAGAGTTTTTCAGACTAATACATTTAAAAAAATTTTAATTCATAGTTACAACACAGTTTCTGAGATAATAATGAATAAATAATGAAAAATTTACGGTGCCGCGACATTTCAGCCCCCGAAAAAATATCCCCGAAAAAATATCCCCGACAAAACATCCCCCGACAAAATATCCCCCGACATAATATCCCCCGACATAATATTCAACAGTATAAGGGAGAATACAAAAGAGATTAAGTGAGAAGCTTATAATCATAGTTTTGAATAATATAAACAGACTTTCATATTTTGGCGGCTAATTAGCCGTTTGAAAGTGCTGCTGTCTGTCGTGTTTGATTAGGAAAAAATGGGAGCCCCAAACACATCCCGCCCGACGATTGGCTGGTTCGGTTTTCAATGTGTGTTTGATTAGAAAAAAAATGGCAGCCCGAAACGCACCCCGCCCGGACTAAACTTTCGGAGGTTCGGTTAATATATATTCAGCTCGGCTCGGTTGGGATCGTATAGCTGACGCCAACCGAACCATCTAAAAGCCAGCCCGAAAAGGAGCTATACGAACCCAAACGAGCCGAACTGAATATATATTAACCGAACCGGAGTCGATTTGCATTACTCATAAGATTCACGAGGGGAAGGGTTATTTTGTCATGAGATATTTTGTCTGAAGGATATTATTTCGGGGGATGTTTTGTCTGGGATATTTTGTCGGGGGCTAAAATATCGCGGAATCAAAATTTACACTTAAAATAATCTGGAAACAACGCATGTATTTAACCTAAAAAATGTGTTAACTTTAGTACTTTTTTTCGCTTCAGCCATTGTCGCAACAGCTTTCAATCCTTTATTAAGAACTTTTTGTTTTATAAATCGACCTTTATAATATATTTTATCTGTCATTTCTATGATAAAAATATTCAAGCTTGGACAACGTTGCCAGATTTGTCAAACGAGCACTGGCTAGTAGTGGTACATAAACAGCAAAAAGTTTTGGTCTTATGAATTATGAATCCTTATTGTCTGTTCTATATACTCTAGCATTAACTTTTTGCTAGTATTGTCGCGAAACAACTACCTTAAAAAAACAGTTTTTCAGTTTTTGAGAAACTCGGGTTGTTAATTTTCATTAGAAAATAATGGCCAATGTTCCACTTTGTAAAATATCAATTCATGATAATTAAATAGCGTAACGAGATTGCTAGAAAGAGAAGGGAATTCGATGTGTCTCCCAATCGTCTGACTTTATTATTATACAGACAGACTAGTTGATAAAATTTTAATTCTACCATACTGCTCGGACTATGATTTCAGTTATCACTTTTTTTCAAACAAATTTAACAGAATTCATCGTTAAACCAATCATTTTACATGGATTAATGTATACATTGTATTTAAGCTTCGACTCCGGAGATTACTTCTACACCATCGACTGTCCTTGATCATCTTTGTAGTCCTTGTTTTTAATAAGAGGAAAAAACTAATTAAATAAAAAACTTCTTTTCCGATAATTATTCAAATTCCATATTCCATCTTAATCCAAATTCCCGAATTCATCGTTTGGTTCATAACATTTATTAATAATCTTTGTAATGTTGTTGTTAGGAAAGAAGAAGAAAAAAATAAATACAATAATTTAATTTATAGACAATTAATCAATTCTTATCATTTATTTCTTCTTATTAAAAATATTTATAATTAAGCATAATTAATAATCATTTTAATTGTATAGGTCAGAAATATGCTGTATTGGAAATGAAATCGTTGATTTCCAAGCTATTGCGGAATTACAAATTAATTGATGTTGGTCATGAGCCGGATTTGAGATCTGAAGGGGTTTTAAAGTCGGGCAATGGCATTTGTATCGGCCTTTTACCAAGAAAACCTTAAAGAAGCAACCAAACCATATCATTTCAAGAGACTAGTAAATCGTGTTCTGACACTAGTATCCGCTAAAAACATGAATTTGCATGCGAACGTTTTATTGCAATAAATACTACAGTTTGATTTTAGAACAAGCTTAAAAGTGGATTCGACTTAATGTACTAATACGAGCCACGCATGCGCACAATACAGTTCTCACTAAAAATTTTAAAATGCGCATGCATAGCTATTATTACCTATATTAAGTTGTTTTTTACAATAAATTTAATTTGTATTCATAAATAATTATTTTTGTTTTGTTTTTCTTAATAAATATAAATATTCATTTTCAATTATTTATTTATTAACCCAATTCGTTTATTTGATGACAGGTCTGGAGTTGTGTTTTCAAGTTTTAATAGATGCAGCGAAAATCATTCAACTTTTGTAGATCTCTTTGGAAATTAGATGTCTAAATGCAGAATGCTGCAAATTTATTAAATTAAACTAGTTCAGTGATAACGTTTTTATAAATTGTTGCTATATATATATATATATATATATATATATATATATATATATATATATATATATATATATAGGTATATATATGTGTGTGATTGTAATGAATTGTGTGATGTATCTATATTGAAGATTTAAGAATGAATGTTTCATGTGAAATGACAAATTCCGGTTCTTGAACGAGATGTATGTATGATTTCAAATTATTGTTAAAAAAAAATTTGTGTTATATAATTCTCTATAAAAAGAAAAAATGTAAATAAGTGTTTCATTTCAATTTTTAGAACTACTGAGGATGGTCGACCAGTGGTGACCGAAACTGTATAGCTATCAATTAAATAATACAAATAGTTATTAAAATTATTGTTTTATTATATTTGTGACAAAACCAACCCTTCAATTTAACGAAAAATTTAAATCAAGTCACTTAAGTTCTGGAAGAAATTTAATAAATTAAACAAATAATTTCTATTTTTATACAACCTTTTAAGACGTCAACGTGGCTAAAAACCGATAGGAAAGGCAGGGAAGAAAAAGGTTGAGAATCACTGTTTTCAAAGCTTGGCCTTCATCTTCGTTCTTTCTTATAAAAATTATATTTGTTCTAAGTCCATGATTACCTTCAAATGTAGTGGTTCAGCGAACTTTCAACAGATAGCTTTTCAAACTATTAAACAAATGCTTGAGACTGGAACTCGCTCCCACCCACCGTCTTATAACGTTCAGCTGTTTAAGGTAGTTCTTTCACAAATGCAAAAATTCAAGATTTCTTTGAAACTTGGAATATAAGTCATTAAAAGCATAATACACATATTGTTAAAATTTGAAGACGATTTACCACACCAAACATGAAATAATTGCAATTAAAAATGACATTTTTTACATAGGGTAGATAGGGAAAGGGTTTATTTTATTTTTGGATAATAAAGGATATATACAAGATGAAAACGGGATCCCCATCATCTATCATGTGTTTATGAGAAAAAACAATAAAAGTATAGAATACGACGCCCACCTAGATGGATTGGACCCGTATAGAATATATAGATTTAATAGAGCCATCTCTGAAAAAAACAAGACTGAAAGGAAAAATATAAAAAAATACTGGTGGATTGAAAATTATCAATAATAATTCAATCTTTTTATAACTATAAATTAACTTAAATTAAATTAACCTTAAATCTGCTTATACTTGAATAACTTTTTTTATGATAATGATGAGAGAAGGAGTTACACCAAAAAAGGTGCAACCCCTAAAGGCCTGGGTTGGCCCCTCCATCGTGAAAAGAAGAAGAAAGAATTTTATGGATTGGGCGGGGGTCGAAGGTATCTGTGGATACGGGTCTTAAATAGCTGAAGGTTATAAGTCGCGGGAAAGATGGTGGCAGGGAGCGAGTTCCAGTCTCTGGAGGTCAAAGGGATAAAAGAGTTGGCGAAAGCGCTTGTTCGACTTTTATCCAATTTGACAGCGAAGGGGTGCTGAGCGTTAGAAAACCGCGTGTTTCGCGTAAAGAGGGTATTAGGGGGATAATTGATTTCAGCTCGACTGAACAGACACCGTAATAGTATCTGTAGTACAGGGAAAGGGCAGAAACGGTTCTTCGGTGAGCCAGGGAGTCGAGTGAGTTGGTTAGAGCCGGTTCTCCTATTAGTTTAATTGCTCGCTTCTGAATTGCATCCAGTGTAGCAAGAGAATGCTTGGAGGCACTCCACAGATGAGAGCCATATTCGAGACAGGGACGAATTTGAGCCTTATACAGCGTAAGAAGTTGACTGGGAGTATAACAGCGTCTAGACCTAAATAGGAGACCAAGCTTGCGCGCTGCAGCTTTAGCAGTGGTTGAGATATGGTCATTCCATGAAAGGTCAGACCCTAAAGTTACGCCTAGCATTGAAATTTTATCCCTGAATTCTAGTGAGTTTGAGTCGAATGATATGTTTGATAAATTATGCAATCTAAATTGTAAAGTATAAATTAAGTAAAAATTGTAATAAATAATTATATATATTAACCTCCTTGGAACAACAATAAACTGTATGGCCCGATTTTTCAAAGCCTTTTCCCGTGCAAAAATTTAAAAATTTAATTATACAAATTTAAATAAAAATTACAAAAAAAAACTTATTGTAAAATTAAAATTAAAAAAAAACTATATTATGTAAAAAAAAATCTACTGGGATCCATTTAAAATGGCCCTTTTCTTTTTACATTGTATTAAATTTAAGATACTATACTTCTTTTGGATTGTTAGAAGTAACTTTGTAATAAATTGTATATAATTTTTTCTGGCTAATAAAACATCCTCTTAAAACTAAAAAAAAATAGGGAAAGGGTGGGGATATGATCATTATTTATTTTGTTTCAATGAAGGACTTTCACCATCTTGATGAAAAAACTAATATTTGTTATAATAATACATTCGGAGTAACTTGAAAAAAAAATTGAAATTATTTACCAAGTAGTTTTGATGAAAAAAAAACAAAAAAAAACATATTTGGGTGATTATTTTTAGTGGAGGTGATATAAACACAATGCCTTGGAAACGATCCGGCAATTATGTGTGTATCCATATAGAGATTTCGTAGTGTGAGTGCTACAGTCACGTTAAAAAACATAACCTAAAATTTTAGTTCTGTTCATATTTATAGAGTGGTTACGAGGCTAAAACTTTTTGTGTGGATTGTCGCGAAAGAACCCGTATTCACAGATACCATGGACTCCCGCCCAGCCAATAAAATCCCCTCTTCTACTTCTTTTCACGGTGGAGGGGCCAATCATCAAGGCCTTTGGGGAGACACCTTTTTGGTGTAACTTCTTCTCTTATCATTTTCATTAAAAAAAACTTTATGAGATAACTATAATTCAAAACAATATTTGTGCAAATGTTTTATCAATGATTTGTTTTATTATATTTATTTAAAATTCATGAGTGCCGAATGAAGAGGTTCAGTCAAAATTCAACAAATAGCTTTTCAAACTAATAAGCAAATACAGGAATTATTTAACGCGTTATAATGGTGTTTCACAAAGTGGAAATAAAATTAAAAAAATTAAAAAATCTTTTAAATTTTTTGGAGATTTTTATTTATCTTTATACATATTTCGGGCTATGAACCCTTCATCAGGAGGTTTAACAGAAATCTTTCTGAGATAGGAATCAAGTTTTTAGAATGAGCGGTTATCATTTTATGAAGGAAAAACTACAATTTTTTTGCAAAAAATTGCAGTTTTCCAAAACTTCAACCTTCTTGAGGCACGGATTACCATTTATCCAATTAAGATTAAACTGTGTTTGAATTGTAGCAAATTTCTAGTTTAAAAATGTATAGAGTGGTCTTTTTCGAAAACGTGATTTGGATTCAGCGTCCCAAAAAACATATATACAAAAAATCAGAACTACCCCAAAACTTTACCCTTAGGGGCCCATTTGATCACAATTTGACTGGACTAATTTTGATATGAGCAATTTTATATTAAATATTATATATATTTATGGTGGTTCAAAAAAATAGAATTATAAATTAAATTCTAGACCACTTTTATGTTGACTTTCTTTTATTATTTATTTATAAGAAAAATATCTCATCGTTTGGTCTTAATGTCTCTAATCAAAAAAGCGACAATGTCTTGCACATTCGTGTGAGGATTGCCATTTTTAAATTTATAGCCATCGGCCGTTTTTTAGAATAAACTTATTGCTTTTTATTATATAATAATAAAATTATTTATTCAATACAAATAATATAATAATTGTTTTCGGAGTCTTGAACCCCTGCAGCGAGCCTTTCTTACCACGCCGAGTGTTGTCGTAAATTTTATATGGTATATTAGATTTGAGTAAATTAAAAGATAAATTTATTCCAAAAATGTAGACGGTACCAGTAATTTAGTGAATTCATAAGAATAATTTGAAATAAACTGAAGTGACTATCCATATGACTTTACCATGGCCACTCTCATATTTATTTCATTTATTTCATTTTTTAACCGCTAGAAGCCTCAATTTACAAAATTATATATTACATACACTAGAATATATTACAATATCATTAAATACAACAACACATTACACAATTATACAATAGCATTATATTAGTTATTTATAAATTAGTGTGATATTTAAAATTAAATTAAAATAATTTATAATTATTTAGGAAAGAACCTTCCCCCGTCTTAATTTTGGGCCCATTATCAATAAATAATTTCTCCTTTTTAATTAATTTCAATTTTATTAGAAATAGCACCAAAGGTGGGCCTTGAAGCTGGTATATTATAAAAATATAGATATAAGGGTTGCTTACCTTTGCGTGGATATAGGTGGTCGTCGAAGATGCCTTGAGTCCATCTGGACACCAACTGAAGCGAGAAATAAGCATTGAAAGAAACCCGTTACTTGATAAGATAATCCGAGCGGCGAATATTCCACGAAATATTTCTATAAAAAAGCATTCAATAAATTCACAAATCCAATTTTTACTTTATCCAATGCAAAGCATGGGTAAAGTATTGTAATCGCTCTCGGGGCAAGCGTGGCTTCAAAGGGTCCTCAGGTAAAGACTACGGAACCCATGGACTCAATTAAAGTCACAAATTGTAGTATTCAATTAGGTTGAATTTTAGCACGTGGCGGTTTTGCCAAAAATTACAAGGGGTCTCGTCGAGAGGCCAAAAAGTGCGATTTTTTCATTTAGTGCGTGCGGATGTATGTATGTATGTATGGATGGATGTATGTTATCGTTTTTTTGGCCCACGATTTTTCCACACCGTTACACCGATTGAAATGAAATTGAAAACCTACCATTAGTTTAACAAAATGAAGCGCTGATTAGTTTTTGGTACATATCGGCCCACAAACATTAGTACTTTATTTCAGTACTTTTTAGTTTTTTCTAAATATCTTGAAAATGACTTAACCAATTTTGATGAAATTTAATATCCTAATTAAGTACCTTGGGGACCACAAAAAAGGTTAAATAAAGTTTTTAGTAAAATTATATTTTAAAGTACTTTACTCTAGAGTAAGATGGTACTTTTTTTAATTTTTTAAATTCTTTAAAATTTATTCATTTGAAAGTTTTAATATAGCTCATTTAGCCTTGCTTAAGTAAGAATGGATAGGCTTCTCTCTGTGAAATGCTAAAAATTTGGGAGGAATTTTTATGAGTAACCATAGCAACTGCGTTGTTTTCTTATCCGTTACCTTTGCTGAAGACAGAGAAATCGATTTTAAACCAAAAATAGCGATTGATTCTCATCTAGTACTTGAGGAATAATCATTCTATATTGGATTTTTGACGTTTCGGTTTTTATTAGTAACCATTGCTGAAGACATAGAGAAATCGACTTTAAACCAAAAATAGCGATTGATTCTCATCTAGTACTTGAGGAATAATCATTCTATATTGGATTTTTGACGTTTCGGTTTTTATTAGTAACCATTGCTGAAGACATAGAGAAATCGACTTTAAACCAAAAATAGCGATTGATTCTCATCTAGTACTTGAGGAATAATCATTCTATATTGGATTTTTGACGTTTCGGTTTTTATTAGTAACCATTGCTGAAGACATAGAGAAATCGACTTTAAACCAAAAATAGCGATTGATTCTCATCTAGTACTTGAGGAATAATCATTCTATATTGGATTTTTGACATTTCGGTTTTTATTGGTAACCATTGCTGAAGACATGGAGGAATCGACTTAAAATAAAAAATAGACATCGATTCTCATCTAATACTTGAGGAATAACAATTCTACATTAGGTTTTTGACGTTTCGATTATTATTGGTAACCATTGCTGAAGACATGGAGGAATCGACATAAAATCAAAAATAACGATCGATTCTTATCTAATACTAGAGGAATAACCTTATTGCATTCCATTTTTGATGTTTTGACTATTAATGGCAACCTCTATTGAAAACGTGGAAGAATCGACTTAAAATCAAAAAAACTAAATTCTTTTTTGGTAAACAACTCAAGTTTGAGTTGTTTGCCATAAAAGAATTTAGTCTTTTGATTTTAAGTCGATTCTTCCACGTTTTCAGTAGAGGTTTCCATTAATAGTCAAAACATCAAAAATTGAATGCAATAAGGTTATTCCTCTAGTATTAGATGAGAATCGATCGTTATTTTTGATTTTAAGTCGATTCCTCCATGTCTTCAGCAATGGTTCAATACCAACGAATCCAAAAACCTAATGTAGAATTGTTATTCCTCAAGTTTAGATGAGAATCGATGGCTATTTTGATTTCCGTCCATGTCTCAGCAATGGCTACAATAATAACCGAAATGTCAAAAATTCAATGTGGAATGGTTATTCCTCGACTCTTGAATGAGAATTATTTTTGAATTAATGTCAATATGAACTACAAATTGCAAGTGATATCTGATTAATAATAAAGGAACAAACATATTAATATTTCAAATGAATTTGGATAAAGTTTAGCAACGATCCGTTGCAGTTTATTTTTATTAAATATAATATTCTTTTATTAAATAAATTTAATGAAATAGATCAATTAAATAAATCGCTCTTGAATTTGCAAACCTTAGTGAGTGCTTGAGAAAAATTTTCCCAGCAAAATAATAAAACACAATAACTCGTATAATTCAAATTAATAATGAACGAGTAGGTATTTAAGCCATTAGTTATGGCTGAGTGGTGAACCACGATTGGAATTAGGTGTACACCGTCTTTGGAATTATGTAGAATTATTTTGAAATTCGTTAGATAAAGGCCCTTCGTCTATTGTCTTCTACTTGGAAAAGAAAGGGAAGTGGAAGTAGGTGTACACAATATTAGGTCGCTGTTCACCCCTCGGTTATGGTCAAAGAATTTTTACTTTAGAGTATTCTTGTATTCCAAATAACAAAATACCTACTCGAGTTTTCGAAAAATCGAACTTCGAGGTTTTGCAAGGTTTTGCAATATCTACCGGTCTATAAAGTTATACGTCTCTTTTTTTTAGAATTGATAAAAGGTGTTACACAAAGAAGCTGCAAAGTTTATTATTTAGAATTGACTCTCGCATCGTGAAAATATTTCAGCGGTTGGGTCGGGCTCTTAAAGTATTACAGTAAAGGGGAGATTCAATGCTTAGGCCTTGTTTTTAATTTTCCTTTAGAGATATATTAAGTAGTTTATATATTCCAGACAATAAATAAGGTAAAGATTCAGGCTATAAGTAATATAATAACAAACCAGTAATTAATAAATACAAATACTTTTAATTTTCCATACAGTTATAGTCAAATGATAAATTTATTTAATAATAACATAATAAATTATTTAAATTAACGCTTTTATTTATTGAATACTAATATATAATATGATAATAGCTTTGCTCTGCCCTTTGAGTCTTGGGCCCGTGGTTGTCTGAGGCTGTTTCTATATAATATAATCGTACATTATTTATTTATTATATTATTTATTTATTATATGATGATATATATTATGATATATTAAATTTAAATATGTTGAAGAAATATATCAATACTGCAAAGTGAAATGGATTAACAAATAATGCGTCCCTCATACCGAGTAACTTGCGTCAAATAGTCTAGATAAAACAATCGAAAAAAATTAAAAAGAGTAATAAAGTGAAATCATTTGATCAAAATCATCTATCAGGATGTTCACAGTACCTTTTTAATATAAGGAAATAGCATTTTGATTAAGAATTTTGTAGTTTAAAAGAAATTGTATGAAAAGATACAATTTCTTCGCTCGGGAAGCATTTGCACCTAGAAATGGCCAAAAGTTTTATTTTTTTTCTCATTAGATAATTATTCAAATCAATTGAAATATCTTATCTGTGTGTTATTTTCATTTATTTTTTAAATTAAATCATTAACATTAGGAAATTTGCATTTTAAAGGGTAGTTTATTTGGAGACAAATTAGAAAAAAACTAATAACTCCGTTGAATTTTTTTTTTAATATGAAATTAATAGATTATTATAAAACAATTAATTATTAAAAATTTACTTTAATTTTGAACGAAATACTATACAGTACTTTTTGAGAAAATGGTTAAAAACCATCTGAACCGTCAAAAAACGATGTTTTTTGAAAGCACATAGATGCCTCTGAAAAAAGTCAAATAAGTCATATGAAACGAAAGATTGACTTGTGACATGGAGGTGAATTTTAAAATGTTTCTAAAACGGCATTTCAAAGACGGTTTTCGGGGTTTTTGACGATTTTCTCAAAAAGTACTGAATCGATTTCGTTCAAAATTGAATTAAATTATTAATAATTATTTGTTATATAATATTTATTAATTTCATATTTTTAAAAATTATTTCAAATTAGTTATTAGCGTTTTTTCAAATAAGGCTTCAAATAAACTACCCTTTAAAATTCAACTAATCTAATGAAAATTATTTTCTATAAAAGATAAATAAGAATAATACAAAGATATAAAATTTCAATATATTTGAATAAATATCTAATGAGAAAAAATAAAACTCTTAGGAATTTCTAGTTGATTCGCTCCTCCGAAGAGAAGAAATGGAATCTTTTCATACAATTTCTTTTAAACTACCAAATTCTTAATCAAAATGCTATTTTATTATATACTAGACATGATGTGAGCTTTCAGATAGATGAAATCAATAAAATAAGACCGTTTTGTTTATCATATTTATTTATTTTGGTTTCTTTTATAGAGACGTTGCGTTGGTTGAGACGTCTCTTGGCATTAGATAGGGACACATTCTTTGTCATGGATTCACCAGTTTAGAAATATCTTCTAACATATTAAAATTTAATACATTACTAAATAATAAATAAATAAATAAAATAATTTAAATATACGACTGTACCATCAAAAGCAATGATCCTGGGGAATCTAGAAGAAGCGTCAGAGAACAGTGCAAATTAGATAAATAATTAAAAGTGTTAAGACAAGTTTATTTTAAATAGATTTAAAAACATTAATTTATATGATATCATATATGTAACGATTTTGATTGATTTATTTGAATATATTCACGGGAAAATTTTCAAGGGTGCAATATCGTATTCTTGCTAAGGCGCCGAAATATCGACAACTTAGCTATTAATATATTTTTACTTTATCCAATGCAAAGCATGGGTAAAGTATTGCAATCGCTCTCGGGGCAAGCGTGGCTTCAAAGGGTCCTCAGGTAAAGACTACGGAACCCATGGACTCAATTAAAGTCACAAATTGTAGTATTCAATTAGGTTGAATTTTAGCACGTGACGGTTTTGCCAAAAATTACATGGGGTCTCGTCGAGAGGCCAAAAAGTGCCATTTTTTCATTTAGTGCGTGCGGATGTATGTATGTATGTATGGATGGATGTATGTTATCGTTTTTTTGGCCCACGATTTTTTCCACACCGTTGCACCGATTGAAATGAAATTGAAAACCTAGCATTCTTTGAACAAAATGAAGCGCTGATTAGTTTTTGGTACATATCGACCCACAAACATTAGTACTTTATTTCAGTACTTTTTTAGTTTTTTCTAAATATCTTGAAAATGACTTAACCAATTTTGATGAAATTTAATATCCTAATTAAGTACATGGGGGACCACAAAAAAGGAAAAATAAAGTTTTTAGTAAAATTATATTTTAAAGTACTTTACTCTAGAGTAAGAGAGTACTTTTTAATTTTTTAAATTCTTTAAAATTTATTCATTTGAACCTTTTAATATAGCTCATTTAGCCTTGCTTAAATAAGAATGGATAGGCTTCTCTCTGTGAAATGCTAAAAATTTGGGAGGAAATTTTATAAGTAACCATAGCAACTGCGTTGTTTTCTTATCCTTTACCTTTGCAGAAGACATAGAGGAATCGACTTTAAACCAAAAATAGCGATTGATTCTCATCAAATACTTGAGGAATAATCATTCTATATTGGATTTTTGACGTTTCGGTTTTTATTGGTGACCATTGCTGAAGACATAGAGGAATCGACTTTAAACCAAAAATAGCGATTGATTCTCATCTAGTACTTGAGGAATAACCATTCTATATTGGATTTTTGACGTTTCGGTTTTTATTGGTGACCATTTCTGAAGACATAGAGGAATCGACTTTAAACCAAAAATAGCGATTGATTCTCATCAAATACTTGAGGAATAACCATTCTATATTGGATTTTTGACGTTTCGGTTTTTATTGGTGACTATTGCTGAAGACATAGAGGAATCGACTTTAAACCAAAAATAGCGATTGATTCTCATCAAATACTTGAGGAATAACCATTCTATATTGGATTTTTGACGTTTCGGTTTTATTGGTAACCATTGCTGAAGACATAGAGGAATCGACTTTAATCCAAAAATAGCGATTGATTCTCATCTAGTACTTGAGGAATAACCATTCTAGATATATTGGATTTTTGACGTTTCGGTTTTTATTGGTGACCATTGCTGAAGACATAGAGGAATCGACTTTAAACCAAAAATAGCGATTGATTCTCATCAAATACTTGAGGAATAACCATTCTATATTGGATTTTTGACGTTTCGGTTTTTATTGGTAACCATTGCTGAAGACATAGAGGTATCGACTTTAAACCAAAAATAGCCATCGATTCTCATCTAATACTTGAGGAATAACAATTCTACATTAGGTTTTTGACGTTTCGATTATTATTGGTAACCATTGCTGAAGACATGGAGGAATCGACTTAAAATCAAAAATAACAATCGATTCTTATCTAATACTAGAGGAATAACCTTATTGCATTCCATTTTTGATGTTTTGACTATTAATGGCAACCTCTACTGAAAACGTGGAAGAATAGACTTAAAATCAAAAAGACTAAATTCTTTTTTGGTAAACTACTCAAGTTTGAGTTGTTTGCCATAAAAGAATTTAGTCTTTTTGATTTTAAGTCTATTCTTCCACGTTTTCAGTGGAGGTTGCCATTAATAGTCAAAACATCAAAAATGGAATGCAATAAGGTTATTCCTCTAGTATTAGATAGGAATCGATGGTTATTTTTGATTTTAAGTCGATTCCTCCATGCCTTCAGCAATGGTTACCAATAATAATCGAAACGTCAAAAACCTAATGTAGAATTGTTGTTCCTCAAGTATTAGATGAGAATCGATGGCTATTTTTGATTTTAAGTCGATTCCTCCATGTCTCAGCAATGGTTGCAATAATAACCGAAATGTCAAAAATCAAATGTAGAATGGTTATTCCTCAACTATTAAATGAGAATTATTTTTGAATTAATGTCAATATGAACTACAAATTGCAAGTGATATCTGATTAATAATAAAGGAACAAACATATTAATATTTCAAATGAATTTGGATAAAGTTTAGCAACGATCCGTTGCAGTTTATTTTAATAATAAATTACAGTTTTTTATGTTCTGCCAATAAATATTTGAAAACTAACCCCTTCTTCATTTGCCAAAAAATTCCATCGGACCAGGAGAATTAGTTAACGAGAGACTCTCGCAAATTCAACTTGCAATGTATTTACAATTTTAAAACTGTTCAGTGTTAATATACACTACGAAACTTATTTTGCTATCATGTGTGAATAAAATGTTAAAAGATAAACATATTTTTATTTATTGATAGGTCAAATTTTTAAAATTACCCCTGGTCCTTCAATAAGATCAAGAGCCCTGGGATGCCCGCGACTTCAGACTGCCCTCAGATCGAGGTCATTTGAGATCACAGCCCCACGACTGTGGAACTCAATGCCCTCTGCCCTAAGACAACCATCCGCTGCTGCCCGCTTTTTGCGTGGACTCACTGAAGCTTTATCATGCTAATACTATAGCCTCTAACTTATATTTTATATTGTGTATTTTATATTTTGTATTTTTATTTTATATTTTGTTTTGTTTTTTGTATTTTTATATCTAATTAGTATTTTATTTTTCTTTATATTGTTAATTTCAATAGATTTGAATAAATATCTAATGAGAAAAAAATAAAACTCTTAGTCATTTCTAGTTGATTCGCTCCCGGAGCTTGCGCGGATCCAGGGGGGGGGGGACCGCCCCCCCCCCCCCAAAGCATTGAAGATCAACATTTTTTTTTATTTTTTTTTTAAACATTAATTTTTAAAATTGAAGAAAATAAAGTTCTGTGTGTGTGGGGGGGGGGGGGCGGCGTCTCTGACCCCCCCCCCGCCCACCGCTTGGACAATTCGATAGCGACACACTTCCAAGATCAAAAGTAGATCTTATATTTCGGCGCGCCCCCCCCCCCCCCAAATCAGAGGTCTGGATCCGCGCCTGTCCCGGAGAAAAGAAATTGAATCTTTTCATACAATTTCTTTTAAACTACAAAATTCTTAATTAAAATGCTATTTTCTTATATAATAGACATTCTGTGAACCTTCAAATAGATGAAATCGATCAAATAAGATCGTTTTCTTTTTCATATATATAATTTTTCCGTCTATTTTTTCAAGAGGCTAGGTCGCAATTCACCCGGCATCAGCAAATCATTTGTTAGAGTTTTCTATCTTTCCACCATTTTCTTAAAAACTAATCAATTAATTTCGTTCAAAATTGAATATAATTATTAATAATTAATTGTTTTATAATATTTATTAATTTCATATTTTTTAAAATTATTTCAAAGTAGTAATTAGCTTTTTTCAAATTAGACTTCAAATAAACTACCCTTGGTGTTGTTTTATGGTTTAGATTCTACTTACCTACCTAGAGACCTACCTACATAAGGGGAGAGGGGCCTCCGAGACTTGCCTTTCCTAGGGGCCTCTACATGGCTTAATGCGGCCCTGAACAGAGGTGGTATTAGATTTAACTGAATTCACATTTATATTTATTGTCATCTTCAGAAGAGACTTAATCTCGAAAGAATATCTGTATAACAAAAATAAAATATAATATGGAAAAAGGGTGTAAACTTTTGAAAAAAGTCGTAAGAAAAGTGGAAAGAACGAGTTCGAGTCTTTAGGGTGGCTACTGGGTTGTCTGATTTTTAATGTTTAATCCTGAAGGGGTTTTCAATCTTTCAAAGTGGCACATGGGTAATTCCATTGAAAGTCTCGATAATAAGCTAGAGACTTCAAAATTATTGTAGCAAAAAATCTGTAAAAATTCCGCAGGATAGGTACTATTATAACCATAAATTCTAGAAAGTTATAAATTTTTTGAACAATTACTTTGGCAGGAATAAAAAATAGATCGTTCAATGCCAATAACCACATGTCATTTAGATGGGAAGCTTGCATCGATGTACGGCACAGGTTAGAATTGAGAAAGAGACATGAAACTTTGAAACATGACTTTTTTCTTTATTCATTTCGAAACATATGAGCCTCTGCCAGCATAATAATTCGAAAATACCCAAAAAAAGTTCCACCCTAATTCCCATACAGTAATAATTTAAAGTGAAAAAGTGATTTTTAATTTTTAACCCCCCTCCACGTTTGGGTCGATATGCACCAAAATCTAATCGGCTCTTAGTCTCAAAGGACCAAAACTACCTGTGAAATTTGGTTTCGATATTCACACTAGTTTTTGAGCTAGCTCGTCCACAAAATTTGGTAAAGCACGGACTAACAGACAGACTAACAGACATTTTGACAAAATAATTATTATCTCGAAAAATATAACTTTTTCGTTGTTCACTTATTAGGGTTTATTTGTAGAGCGAAATACCATGGTTTCGCTCAATTTTTTTAATCAAAATAGTTTCAGCCTTTTATGAGATATTTCGAAAAAAGAAGGAAAAAACCCCACTTTTTTCATGCACGATACAATACTTGACCATACCCTGTATGGTAAAGTAAAAATATACTATTGACCTATCACTAAATAAAAATATGTTTATCTTTTGATAAAACAAAATATTGTGTATAATAACATTTTATTCACACATGATAGCAAAATAAGTTTCGTAGTGTATATTAACACGGAACAGTTTTAAAATTGTAAATACATTGCAAGTTGACTTTGCGAGAGTCTCTCGTTAACTAATTCTCCTGGTATGATGGAATTTTTTGGCAAATGAAGAAGGGGTTAGTTTTCAAATATTTATTGGCAGAACATAAAAAACTGTAATTTATTATTAAAAAAATATATTAATAACTAAGTTGTCGATGTTTCGGCGCCTTAGCAAAAATACGATATTACACCCTGGAAAATTTCCCCTTGAATATATTCAAATAAAACAATCAAAATCGTTACATATATGATATCATATAAATTAATGTTTTTAAATCTATTTTAAATAAACTTGTCTTAACACTTTTAATTATTTATCTGATTTGCACTGATTTCTGACGATTCTCCTGGATGGCCCAGGCTCATTGCTTTTGATGGTACAATCGTCTATTTGAATTATTTTATTTATTTATTTATTATTTAGTAATTTATTAAATTTTAATATGTTAGAAGATATTTCTAAACTGGTGAATCCATAACAAAGAATGTGTCCCTATCTAATGCCAAGAGACGTCTCAACCAACGCAACGTCTCTATAAAAGAAACCAAAAGAAATAAAAATGATAAACAAAACGGTCTTATTTTAATGATTTCATCTATCTGAAGCAGCATGTCTAGTATATAATAAAATAGCATTTTGATTAAGAATTTGGTAGTTTAAAAGAAATTGTATAAAAAGATTCCATTTCTTCTCTCCGGAGGAGCGAATCAACTTGAAATGGCTAAAGTTTTCTCATTAGATATTTATTCAAATATATTGAAATTTCACACCTGTGTGTTATTCTTATTTATCTTTTAAAGAAAATAATTTTCATTAGATTAGTTGAATTTTAAAGGGTAGTTTATTTGAAGCCTTATTTGAAAAACGCTACTAACTAATTTGAAATAATTTTTAAAAACATGAAATTAATAAATATTATATAACAAATAATTATTAATAATTTAATTCAATTTTGAACGAAATCGATTCAGTACTTTTTGAGAAAATAGTCAAAAACCCCGAAAACCGTCTTTGAAATGCCGTTTTAGAAACATTTTAAAATTCACCTCCATGTCACAAGTCAATCTTTCGTTTCATATGACTTATTTGACTTTTTTCAGAGGCATCATGTGCTTTCAAAAAACATCGTTTTTTTGACGGTTCAGATGGTTTTCAACCATTTTCTCAAAAAGTACTGTATGTATTTCGTTCAAAATTAAAGTAAATTTTAAATAATTAATTGTTTTATAAAATCTATTAATTTCATATTAAAAAAATAAATTTCAACGGAGTTATTAGCTTTTTTTCTAATTTGTCTCCAAATAAACTACCCTTTAAAATGCAAATTTCCTAATATTAATGATTTAATTTAAAAGATAAATGAAAATAACACACAGATAAGATATTTCAATTGATTTGAATAATTATCTAATAAGAAAAAAAATAAAACTTTTGGCCATTTCTAGGTGATTTGCTCCCCGAAAGAATCTTTTCATACAATTTCTTTTAAACTACAAAATTCTTAATCAAAATGCTATTTCCTTATATTAAAAAGGTACTGTGAACATCCTGATAGATGATTTTGATCAAATGATTTCACTTTATTACTCTTTTTAATTTTTTTCGATTGTTTTACCTAGAGTCTTTGACGCAAGTCACTCGGTATGAGTCCCTCATCACATACGCATTATTTGTTATGTATTCACTAAATCCATTTAACTTTGAAGTATTGATATATTTCTTTCAACATATTTAAATTTAATATATGATCATATAATAAATAAATAATATAATATAATAAATAATAAACGATTATATTATATAGAAACAGCCTTCAGTTAGACACCCACGGGCCCAAGACTCAAAGGGCAGAGCAAAGCTATTATCATATAATATATTAGTATTCAATATATAAAAGCGTTAATTTAAATAATTTATTATGTTATTATTAAATAAATTTTTCATATGACTATAACTGTATGGTAAAGTAAAAGTATTTGTAAATATTTATTAATTACTGGTTTGTTATTATATTTCTTATAGCCTGAATTTTTACCTTAATTATTGTCTGGAATATATAGACTACTTTAAAATTAAAATATCTAAAGGAAAATTAAAAACAAGGCCTAATCATTGCCGCGAGACCGATTACAATACTTTACCCATGCTAAGCTATGGATAAAGTAAAAAAAGAGACGTATAACTTTATAGACCGGTAGATATTTCAAAAACTTGCAAAATCTCTAAGTTCGATTTTTCGAAAACTGACTAGGTATTTTGTTATTTGGAATACAAGAATACTCTAAAGTAAAAATTCTTTGACCATAACCGAGGGGTGAACTGCGACCTAATATTGTGTACACCTACTTCCACTTCCCTTTCTTTTCCAAGTAGAAGACAATAGACGAAGGGCCATTATCTAATGAATTTCAAAATAATTCTACATAATTCCAAAGACGATGTACACCTAATTCCAATCCTGGTTCACCACTCAGCCCTAACTAGGCTTAAATACCTACTCGTTCATTATTAATTTGAATTATACGAGTTATTGAGTTTTATTATTTTGCTGTAAAATTTTTTCTGAAGCACTCACTAGGGTTTGCAAATTCAAGAGCGATTTATTTATTGATCTATTTCATTAAATTTAATTAATAAAATAATATTATATTTATTAAAAAAAATGGATTTGCGAATTTATTGAATGATTTTTTATCGAAATATTTCGTGGAATATTCGCCGCTCGGATTATCTTATCAAGCAACGGGTTTCTTTCACTGCTTATTTCTCGCTTCAGTTGGTGTCCAGATGGACTCAAGGCATCTTCGACCACCACCTACACCCACGCAAAGGTAAACAACCCTTATATCTATATTTTTATAATATAAATATTTATATAAATATCACAATCTATGTATTCTTACTGAAAATCAAACATTTCTGTTCCAAATAAATTTTTGAAAATAAAAACAAAAATGAAATAGTTAAAACGTTTTCAAGACTCGGTACGCTCTCGCAAATTTTGCAGATAGGGAAGAAGCGTGGAGTGGAATATCACACCCAGTTAAAATTAGATTTACATCAATTTGAACCGCGAAAGTTAAATAATATGATAAATAATTTCTTATGTTAATTCTACTTAGAGTTACATACTAATTAATGCGACCAAAGTACCAGAACCATCATAATTATCTTAACAAAGGTGTCTTTCCACTTTAATTTTATTAATTCACAAATTATGGCATTCGACATTCCACTTCAACTTAATAAAAATAATAATAATATTTCAAAAATTTTGTTGGCCATGATTCTTTATAAAATATTGTGAAACTCTCTGACGACTATAAATAGGGTTGAAAACAAAATGAGCTCTCTTTATGCAATTTAGTATTTTAAAAAAAAGTATTATTTCTTCTTCAAAAACATTCTTTTATCTTAAATTCCTTAGAATTTAATAGGAAATAATATGAGGTGACTCTTTTCATTTATTACAGCTCTAACGTGAACCCACCTCAACAAAAATAACGCTGAATTATAACAAAATATATTGAAGGAGAAAATAAAAGAGTGTATCTTCTGCTGGAATTATACATTTTTAATTTTTAATTAATTTATAATTCCAGCAAAACACTATTAGTTGAATGTAATGGAAGGCAGCCCAGAGGTATTGAGGAAAGAAAAAAATAACACATATAAAATAAGGTGTAATTTATTGGAATCCTTCCTCCTTTCCTTTAAAACCTACGTTTCGGAGGATTGTTCCCTCCTTCTTCAGGGTTTCAAAGGGTCAATGAATGAAACAAATAAAATGTTTCCTCTTCTTCTCTCCACAGTAGTGTTCAAAAACTTTCTTCATTTTTAACAAAGGCATAGAAAAACAAATTTTTTTTTCTCCTTTTCTTAATTAGATAGATTTGTGGAGAGAAGAAGCAAACATTTAAAAATAAAAATTATAAGATTTTCAAACTAAAAAAAAAAAAAAAAAAAAAAACGAGAAAAATGAATTAGATAGAGTACTATGATGAAAAATGAAATATACCATAAAATGAACCTATAATAAAAAAGAGAGTAATTGTTTTTTTTCAGGGGCCAAAATTGGGAGGGGGATGGTTAAAAAAATTAGAACTATTAATATAAATTTTAGAGCCTTTGATGGAAGACGAAATTGTGCACATGAATAGTATATAATCTTATGAAAATAACTCATTATGTGAAATTGAGGGAGGGAGGGGGGGGGGGGGGGGTCAAAAATATTTTCTAACAAAAATCGAAGAAAGGTGCTATTTCTAATAAAATATTCTCATAATTAAAAGGAGATAATATTAATTGGTAATAGGACCAAAATTAAGAGGGGGAAGGTTCTTTCCTAAATAATTATAAATTATTTTAATTTAATATTAAATATAAGAAAGTGGCCAGGTGTATGGTAAACTCATGTGGATGGCCGCATAAGTTTATTTCAAATTATTCTTATGAATTCACTAAATTGGTACCGTCTACAATTTTGAAATAAATTAATCTTTTCATTTACTCAAATCTAATATCTATATATATATATAATATAAAATTAAGATTTTGTCTGTACATTGGTCCAAATCACGTCAAATTTTGGTTGCACACCTTTCAAGCAAAGTTATGAACGAAAACACCCTCAACAAAATTCCTGTCTCTCCTTATGTTTCCGTCGTTTCTGAAAAATTGTTCACGACTCACGTAAAAACGGCTGAAGGGATTATTATGAAATTTCATATTTACATCAACTTACGTTTTTAGCTATATAACGTTTTGATATTTTGACCCCAGAAGGAGGTTTGGGGGGGGGGGGTGCAAGAATGAAAATTATCAAATAAGTCCTAAACTATTATCTCTACAGCAAATTTTATTATGAGCAAAGTTGTAGGGGATGGGGATGTGATTTCTGACAACTTTTGTTTAAAAAAATTCCCCGAAAAAACCACCCAAAAAGGGGAGGGGGGGGGTGTCAAAATATAAAAACTCAACCAAATGTTGTATACATAATCTGTGGATCACTAGAAGGCTAGAAATGCAAAAACTAACCACCCAAAATGGGGGGGGGATTAAAAAATGAAAATTCTTACTCTTAGAGCCAACTTAACCAAATTTTGTATACATAATCTGTGCGTCACTAGAAGGCTAGAAATGAAAAAAACTAAGTGCGGGGGTGGGGTCCGGGGGGTGTAGAGTGGAGTGGAGGGTTTAGGTAGGGTCCAGAGATGTAATGAGTGGGGGTGCTCAGATGAGGGTCCGGGATGGGTGGGTGCGGAGTGGTGGTGTGGGGCGGGGTGGCGGGCACGGGAGTAGGCTAGTGCAGTGAGGAGTGGGGGGTTCGAGGGGGGGTCCAGCGGGTGAGCTCTATGGCTAGCAAGAGGGGCCACAGAAGACGGGCCTTGCAGATAGTATAATATTTAATATATAGTAAAAATATGATCAAAATGATTTGCAAGTAAGAACTCGATTTTCAAAATTTTTTGCCGAAAAACTAAACATTATTTTTCAATTTTAAAAGCGGACTTAGTTATAAGAAGGTTCCCTTTAATAAATAATAAATTTTCAAAGGAATCAGAGAAATCAACATTTTATTTGAATTTTAGATATTCAAATTTGAATTAGTATTATTGTAAAAGGCCGACAATGCGGGCGGCGGCGCAACAGAGCATTCTCGTTTTAATAATGCATCTGTTAACATGATTTCATATTTATCTTGTCTGTGCTCACATTATATATTTATATATTTCATCTTTTATTATGAAAAACTATAAAAAAATAAAATATTGAAATATAATTAACTTTGTAAATGATTATATTCCCAATTATCTAGTGATTAATAAATCTTCAAATCAATTTATTGTAAGTAATAATAAAATTATTTCCTAAATATAAGCATGATGAAATGAAATAAATATAACACAGCATGAGTATGAGGTCAAATACTCTATTGAGTACGGGAGAGTGACTGAGATAAAGAATAACTATTTTGATTATTTATGTCCATCGATTAAATTAATAAGTTGTTGTAGGGACAATAGCTTATGCAAATAAACTGACGTGTTCTGATGTGGCCATCCTCTTGACTTGACCATACAACCTGGCCCCTCTCTTATATTTAATATTTAATAAAATTATTAATAATCATGTAGGGCAGGGGTCGGCAACCTGCGGCCCTTTGCAACTTTTGGTACGGCCCGCCAAATCACCAATACAATTTTAGGAAGCGTTTAGAGCGTTTTCTTGTGGACATTACGACTTACCTCAATAAATTAAATATAACACTACAAGGCAAAGGAAAGTTAACCAACGAGCTATTTACAGAAATCAAAAGTTTCCAGCTTAAAATAAAATATTTATTTCTCAACTCGAAAAGAATAATTATTGTCATTTTCCTACTTTGCAATCGTTTTTAACCAATAAAAATAATTTTTAAGAAAAAAATAAAAACCGACTTCAAAAAATTAAATGCAACAAATAAAATACACTAAAAGGTATAAAATAATTATTATCTTATTTAGTTACAACTAAACGACGAAATAAAAACATGAAATTACTTTTTGAAGTTGGTACCAAACAAACTATACCTATAAGCGAGCATATCCTCCAAACGTACTAAGTAAGATCCGTCGAGTGCGATTCATAAAAGGTATATGTTTGGCACCAACTTCAAAAAGTAATTTCATTATTTTTCAATTTTAAAAGCGGACTTAGTTATAAGAAGGTTCCCTTTAATAAATAATAAATTTTCAGAGGAATCAGACTGATCAACATTTTATTTGAATTTTAGATATTCAAATTTCACGTCTAAACAATCCTGAGAATTATACTATATCATATATCATATTATACTATATCTAAGTGATTTTGAATTCAATTTTCAATTTAAATGTTGGAAATTAATAAATCTTTAGAAGGTTCGTAAACGTCGTCTGATATTAATTAAATGGGTGGTCGAGAAACATATTAGCTTGAAAATGTTTTGTTTGTCTGTCCTTTTGTAACGCTTTCACTTAAAAAAAAGCAGTTTTTGAGATATTTGAAAAAACGTAGCAAAAAAAAAATCAAGATTTTTTTCATGCACGATTAGAATACTTGACAATACCCTGTAAAAAATAAATTGCAACGAATCGTTGCTAAACTTTATCCACATTCACTTGAAATATTAATATGTTTCAAATTTAGGGAACGAAGAAAAGATTATTTTTATTACAGACAAAAGGATCAGCCGGGGCTCGAACCCGGGATCTTTGCATGTGTACTGCAATGCTTTGTCATAAGAGGGTTACCTCCTATATCCACCTGCGATAGATTGGGAGGCGCTGGAATAATTAATTGATTAATATGTTTATTTCTTTCTCTATCTTACTCTAGAGTAAAGTACTTTAAAATATAATTTTATTAAAAACTTTATTTAACCTTTTTTGTGGTCCCCAAGATACTTAATTAGGATATTAAATTTCATCAAAATTGGTTAAGTCATTTTCAAGATATTTAGAAAAAACTAAAAAAGTACTTAAATAAAGTACTAATGTTTGTTGGCCGATATGTACCAAAAACTAATCAGCGTTTCATTTTGTTAAAAGAATGGTAGGTTTTCAATTTCATTTCAATAGGTGCAACGGTGTGGAAAAAATCGTGGTCGAAAAAAACGATAACATACATCCATCCATCCGCACGCACTTCCAAAAAAAATATCACTTTTTGGCCTCTAGACGAGACCACATATAATTTTTGGCAAAACCGTCACGTGCTAAAATTCAACCTAATTAAATACTACAATTTGTGACCTTAATTGAGACCATGAGTTCCGTAGTCTTTATCTGAGGACCCTTTGAAGTCGCGCTTGCCGCGAGACCGATTACAATACTTTCCCCATGCTTCGCATTGAATAAAGTAAAAAGTTTAACCTCAAAATCTAAAAAATGTATAACACTCACGTTAATTCCCATTTAAAATTCAATGTTTCATGTATGAAATATCTTTAAGGAGAATTATTTGAAAATTTTTAGATTTTTAGGGAGGGGATTGAAAAAATTAACTATGTCAAAATAACGGAGACCCTTACCTTAAGTATATTAAGTATTTATTCCTTTATTGATTGGGTTGCTCTTTTATTTCTAGTAAAGTGTCGACCTTAGTGCTAGATTTGTTTCTTCCATCGAAGTCAGCTCCGGAGAAGTACCTTAATTCGACCCACGAGGTATGTAGATACTAAGTATATTATACTACATAATCGAATTTTCTAATAAAATTTTCAATATGATTATTAGGGTGGTCCTTATTTTGGGTATTTTCGAATTTTTACGCTTACAGAGGCTCATATGGTGTGCCGAATAGTCATGCAAGTTTCCCATCTAAATAACATGGTATTTTTGGCATTGAAATATTTATTTAGGCCAAGGAAATGGCTCAAAAAATTTGAAAATCTGTAGATTTTATCTTTATAAAAGTAGCTATCCCTCAGAATTCTTACAGATTTTCAGATATTATAATTTTGGAGTCTATAACTTACCAACACTTAGATATAGCAGTAATTTAATTCCAAATTCATAATAGCTAAAAATCTGTAAAAATTCTGAGGGATAGCTACTATTACCCTGTATGTTAAAGTAAAAAAAAAAAAATAGTTTAACCTCAAAATCTAAAAAATGTATAACCACGTTAATTCGCTTTTAAAATTCAATCTTTCATGTCTGAAATATCTTTAGGGAGAATTATTTTAATAATTTTTAGATTTTTAGGGAGGGGATTGAAAAAAATAACTGTCAAAATAATGGAGACCCTTACTTTAAGTATATTGAGTATTTACTATATTCCATTATTGATTGGATTGATCTTTTATTTCTAGTAAAGTATCGACCTCAGTGCTGGATTTGTTTCTTCCATCGAAGTCAGCTGGGAAGAAGTGCCTTAAATCGACCCACGAGGTATGTTTATACTATGTATATTATACTCCTAATAGATAATAAATTTTAGAACTTTTAATGGAAGACGAAATTTTGGATATGAACCCTTCATAATCTTATGAAAATGACTCACTATGTGAAATTGAGGGGGGGGGGGTCAAAAATATTTTCTAAAAATCGAAGAAAGGTGCTATTTCTAATAAAATTGACTCATAATTAAAAGGATATATTATTAATTGGTAATGGGTAATGGTTTATTAACATATTAGTTTATTATATTAAAAATATAGAAATATATAGTATATAATCAGCAACATTGAAATATTCTCCATTTAGGCTATACAACTATGCTGGATTCTCGTCTAAACAATCCTGAGAATTCTCTCTCTCATATTATAATATATCTAAGTGATTTTGAATTCAATTTTCATTTGAAATGTTGGAAATTAATATATCTTTAGAAGGATCGTAAACGTCGTCTGAAATTAATTAAATGGGTGGTCGAGAAATATATTAACTTGAAAATTTTATAATTAGTAGAGATTGTGGTGTTGGTGCAAGGTGAAACATCTTTAATATAGATAAGAGTAAATAAATATCACATTTAATATTGATTTACTATGAGTTAAGGATACTAGGTCACTTATTTCACATTAAAATTAAAAAATTAAAAGATATAAAATCTTTTTCTTTTTCAATATATATATTTCGAGCTATCAACCCATCTTCAGGAAGTACAGAAAGTAACTTTACTTTCTGTACTTCCTGAAGATGGGTTGATAGCTCGAAATATATATATTGAAAAAGAAAAAATTTTATATCTTTTTAATTTTAATGTGAAATAAGTGACCTAGTATCCTTAACTCATAGTAAATCAATTTTAAATATAATATTTATTTACTCTTATCTTTATTGAAAATTTTAGGTTTGTCTGTCCTTTTGTAATGCTTTCACTTAAAAAAAAGTGTTTTTGAGATATTTGGAAAAACGTAGCAAAAAAACAACAATTTTTTCATGTACGATTAGGGGGGGGGGGAGGCACGCCTGACGCAGCTTGTTTATTGTATAAAAATGTAAATTGTAATTGGGATAACTCCCGTATAACGAATAAAAATAAAATATAGAGTGCACACAGATACCTGAACATGATATGTGTAGTTGATGAACTTAATTAAAGAAGAATACTTCGCTAAATCAACTAAAAAACATGTTCATTAAATTATTAAGATAATGTTCAATAATTTTGCGATTATTAAATATTCATTTAATTTGAAAATGTGTATGTAATTGACCAATTTTTAATTTGATTGTGTTTTGTTTTTTGTTTCATTTATCTTTTCGTCATATCTTCTTCTGCTGCTTCTTCTTTCTCTTGATGGCTTCATTCTACTTATAACTTGAATCTGCACATCACAGCTTTGCATCCAATATGAGTACTAAATCTTTTTCTTTATCAGCATGGCGTATATTTGATATATGGGGATCAATCAATTTATTAAAATATTAATAATTTTTGCAATAGGATGTTTTTTCTTCTTTTTTAGCATTCCCCACAAATGACTAATTTTAAATTAGAAATAAATAAAATAAAATTTAACTTTTTAATTCAAAGAAATAAGTACTATATCTTTTATGCAGATAATTTATATTTTATTGCCAACGTTTCGTCAACTTTGTTGACTTCTTCAGGGCTCAAATAATTAACTTCCCTTCATATTTGTAATTTTCATAATTATTCTTTCTTAGTAAACATATTAAGGCAAGTCATCAACATCAAACAGAATCTGTTTTTATATGTTTACTAAGAAAGAATAATTATAAAAATGACAAATATGCAAGGAAGTTAACTATTTGAGCCTTGAAGAAGTCAACAAAGTTGACGAAACGTTGGCAATAAAATATAAATTATCTGCATAAAAAATATAGTCCTTACTTCCCTATAACAACTTTAGTAATTTAATCGATGGACATAAATAATCAAAATAATTTTTAATTTAGGATTGCATTTCATTTTTTTCTAATTATTATTACTCATCTTTTTTTGTTTGATAAAATTAATATTAAATTAAATATTATTTTCGATGCATTTAATAATGAAAGATTACAATTTTTATTCCAATAGAATTTACTATATATTTGCTTATAATTCAGTTTATTATTTAAAATTATAATTGAAAGTAATGGAAGGCAGCCCAGGGGTAGTGAGGAATAAAAAAATTAACACATCTGAATAAGGTGTAATTTATTAGAATCCTTCCTCTTTTCCTTTCAAACCGACGTTTCGGAGGATTATTCCCTCCTTCTTCAGGGTTTCAAGGGGTCAATGAAGGAAACAAACAAATTGCTTCCTTCATTGACCCCTTGAAACCTCTGAAAAAGAAGGGAAGAATCCTCCGAAACATCGGTTTAAAGGAAAAAGAGGAAGGAATCCAATAAATTACACATTATTCGGATGTGTTAATTTTTCATTCCTCACTACCCCTGAGCTGCTTTCCATTACTTTCAATTAAAAGTTCTACCAGTCCGTCTCTCTCCAGAGAAAATTTCGTGCAAATAAATTTAAAATTATTTTTCAAATTTAGATAAAAAAAAAAATTCAAATTCAAATAGAATTGCTAATGAGGGATTTCCAGCATTCCCTTCTTCAGTTATTGGATGGACTAAGTCGACAAAGGAGGACTTTCAGAAGGCAGATATATCTTCAAAAAGTAAGACATTTTAGAATCGGTAGTTTTCTCTGGGTCTTAGATTGTCGAATGTTGTTATGTCGTTAGGGCTTTCAGCTTCATCGCCGCTCCCTCCGTGGGATTTCTACAATACCATTATATTGATTGGATGAATTAATTTCTAAGATATATTATAAACTCAAATAAGTGAGATAAAATCAGTAATATTTGTAGAAGGGTGGGAGGGATACGCCATGCCAACGTAGGGGATGCTAATATTTTTTCTAGATGTTTCTAGAGTCAACCGTCTTCGAGAGCAGAGCCCATGGCTAGGTCTTCTGCAGGGACTTCTGTAAGGTGAATAAATCTGTTGTACTTTAAAATTTTTTTAAATACTTTCACTTACATAAAAGTTAAGGTATTGAATTCACTTTCGATCGTTCATTATTTAAGTTAAAGTTGTTTCACCATATGGTTTTCTTGGGATTTTTTTTGAAATTTAGACAGATAATTATTTCAATGCTTGTCCATCGATTAGTGATAAAACGAAATTTATGAACAATATAGTTCCGAAGATATTAAATTCTAAAGATAGAGTTTTGCAGACTCTTATACATTGCACTATACCGGATATCGGAAAGTTTACATACATATTTATTTATAATTAAGAAACTCTTCTTACCATTTTTATAAAAAACTAAACCAACATTAAACAATAACTAATACATTTTTCAAGAAAATTTTAATTCCTAGTTACAATACAGTTTCTGAGATAATAATGAAAAATTTACACTAAAAACAAGCTGGCAACAACGCATTTATTTAACCTAAAAAATGGGTTAACTTTAGTAATTTTTTGACGTTTTTCCGCTTCGGCCATTGTAGCAACACTTTCAACTTTTTGTTTTATAAATCTCCTTTTATAATGCACTTTATCTGAAATTTCTATGATAAAATATATACAAGCTTGGACAGTGATGCCAGATTTGTCAAACGAGCACGGGATTGGCTAGTAGTTGTACATAAACTGCAAAAAGTTTTGGGCTTATGAATTACGATTATTGTCTGTTCTATATACTTTAGCATTAACTTTTTGCTAGTATTGTCGCGAAACAACTACCTTAATTAATATGAACGGGTGATTGTTTTATAAGTTTTCGGTTTCGACCCCTCTGATATATAAAACTAAGCATGGTGTAAGATTAAAATTGGCCTTCTTCGTAAGTTTTTTAAATTCAAATAATCAATCGATAGAACGATGTGTGTAGATAATAATAAATTTGTGACAAGACGGGGCGTCCTGTAGGGTAGGCAACGGATACTATACAGATAACTTTTTGTGAGCTTGCGATGCGTTTTCCCTTTGCGGAAATAAAAAAGCAAAATATGACGAAAATGTTCCTTTTGATTTTCCATTTTTCAACGAACGCCAAACGAAAACTACGCAACCGATCAAAAAACTTTTTTTACTGATTGACAGCTGAATTGCCAACTATCAAATAACAAAATGTGTTTTACATTTGGACTACGCCAGCAAACCTAAAAATTCAACTGAAGCCATCTATGAGTGAAATCCGCAATTACTTAGTTGCCAACCTTATATTTACAAACTAATAGGTTACATAGACGAAGGCGATATTTACACTTGGTGGAAAAAAATTATATTAGACTTCTTCTGTCAATGCTGCCAATGCTATCGACTCTTCTGGAGATAGCTAAGGCCATTCTAGCGAAGATTTATGGTCGCGATGACCATTATCTTCTTTAGACCAAAAGAAAACGTTATTGAAATTTTAGGGACAATTTGTCATCCAACGGTTTAAGCTTAAAATTGGCTACAAAAGTAGTTACCATAAATTGGATGGATAAAATAATTTTTTCTATTTATGTAAACACAATTCTCTAATTAAAAATCTGATTTTTTCCTTAATAAGGTGGGGTAAAAGCTGATTGGAGGCGGGAGAAGGGGTTCCGGGGTGGGGAAGAGGGCTCGTGGGGCGGAGATTGAATTAAAATAAAATTTTACTAGATGAAGGAGGAGGTATCAGCCAAGTATGGAATCAGTGGGTTCAATAAAACACCTTTAATAAGACGTTTGGCCTGAATTACTGGATTAATTTCATTCTGAAACTTTTTGGGTCCCGGCAAGTTATAAATTCACATGAAGCTAAAAAATTTTTATTTTTGACAAGGCTTGGTTCGATCACATATGTGTACCACATTTTTTGTATAACTCCTAATTGACTGAAGATGGCCAAATAAAATTCAGGCTGAAACGTCTTATGAATGGTGTTTTATTGAACCTAGTGATTCCATCCTTGGCCTCCTCCTTCATCTAGTACAGTTTCATCACAGCCACGAACTCTAACAATATTAAAATAAAATTACAAAAAAATGTTAATAATAAAATTTAATAATATAAAACAAATAATTAAATAAAAAAGAAAATATAAAAAAATATTAGTAAAAATTATCTGGCAACAAGATTTTGGAACCAGTTCTTTATTCCGTATCTTATCATCATTTGGGCTTCTCTGATTGGTCTAGAACAAAGTTTCTTAAACTGGGGGTCGCGACCCCATTTTGGATCACGAAACTGAATTTTGGTGTAACGAAACAGAGGGCAACAATGAATTTTCAGTCTAAATGGGGCCCCCAATCAAAAAAGTTTAAGAAGCCCTGCTCTAGAGTTCAAACCTCTGATTGCAACTCAAAAATGGGATCCAAAGCAATCCTTTGGGTGAGAACAAAGGAAGAAGCAGGAATCAATTCTTTCAGAAAAAAGACACAAATATGTATTTGTTTATTAAAAATATAAGGTTTTGCCTTCTTGAAGGCTTAGGTATGAGCCTCATTCTCATTACTATTCACTTAGCAGGTCCGATTTTCAAGCGAGAGGCGACCTGCTGCTTAATTTCAACTAGATGAAATTGGAAATTGATACAGAGAGCCTTTCGTCCTTTGGGTTTAGACCCTTAACAAATCTCAATTCAAAATTAAACAATATTAATATACCTACCACTTTTAACTGACAAAAAATTACCCACCAACTCTCTGGGGATCAGGTATTATTTATCGTATAATCATCGTTAGATATCACCATCAAGAAAATATAAAGTAAAATATACATTGGGCATTCGAAATAACATTTGGACAAAATATAGGAAGTACATATATTAGTTATGGCGTTATGAGAATATTTTTTGAAATTAATTATTCCGTTTCTCAAACTTTATATAAATCCCGTTTTGCGATTTAAGTATCACTTCATAAGATAAAATCACTTCGTGGTTGACATCAATCAGACGAAAATTTTTCAAAACCATAGCGAGTACTGTTTTGATCTCAAGCATGGCAAACTTTTGTCCTGAAATCATATATAATAGAGACATTAGTGTTATCTAAACAATCTTTAATAGAGACAATTTATTTCATTTATTTAAGCCATAATATATATATTTTACTTGATATTTTTTACTTTAATATGTTTAGTTAAAAAAATGTGTTTATAATTAATATTATGTACTGTTTACCACAATGTCTGTATAAAAATTAATTCAACAATGTTTTTATTTATTTATTTAATTATTTTTGAAAAAAATACAAATAATTAATTATTACAACAACAAAATATGGGATCTGCCCATCTCACACCTTCCCTAGTACTACATGTTTCAAACTATATAGTAACTACATAGTGCCTATATAGTTTTCTAGAATCTTTGTAGGCACTATATAGTTACTATATAGTTTGAAACATTGTGCTACTAGTGTTACCATACACATAACCATGAACTTGCCCCCTGGTATATTTAAATTAATTAAAAAATCAAATTTATTTTTTTACTCAATAGTTTCGAAGGTTCTAAAAGTGTGGTTAAAATTTGGTTCAAATCGGATAAAGGGTTCAAAGTTTTAAATACTCTAACCCCATAATTTTTGTTTCGAATTCAACCAATCTCTAATCAGCTATTTAAAATACTTTAATTCAAAATTTCGTTTCGATACTTTCATTGGTTTTTGGGCTATTTGGTAACACACATTATGGTAAAGTAAAAAATATTTGGAACCTACTCTCAGATGGGAACATGGAAAGATGGTTCTTTCGAAACCATCAATATATAGGATAAAAAACAAGATCACCAATTTCAGGTTCATTTTTCAAACAAATGAACATAAAAACTTGCAGTAAATTTTAAAATATAAGTTTGAATGTAGATAATTTTGCTTATATCGTAATTTTTACAAATGTACAATAATCTTCATTCGGGATGAACCGCACACTATACGATATTCAAACTCTTCCTTTTTTTGAGCGAGCATGAAGTTAGTATGGGATTTCGCACGTCGCCCACAATTTTTGGATAGGGGGAGAAGGGGTCACATAAAACGGAGTCTTTCAAATACCCTTACAAAAAACAAAAAACATGCAATGAGAGTGAGAACGTGTCAAAATAAATCCAGACCCCCTACGTCCTTTTCATATTTTCGGCTCGAAAAATAATTATTTACTCAGAATGGGAAACAAATTATTCTATTAGGGAATAGGTACAGGAACCATGAAATTTGATAATCTATTTAGTAATTTATACAAGTTTAATTACCAATGCAATTCCTGGGTCCGGCACTGAACGGAATGTAAGAAAATGGATGGCGATTCTGGCATTGCTCCGGAAGAAATCTATCTGGATCAAACTTCAACGGATCAGGCCAATACTTGGGATTTATGTGCAGCATATTGATCACGATTCCAATTTCTGTTTTCTTGGGAATTGTTACTCCGTCTTTTTTATTAGAATTAAACAACATATTATTGGGTTGTTTCATTATTTCCTATTAGATAATATTTATGGTATTTAATTTACTGTTTAAGGGAATCTCCTCATCAGCGACTCTGCTTATCATAGGAACACTCGGATAAAGCCGTAATACTTCTTTAATAGTTCTTTCAAGATAATTCATTTGACACAGTTCTTTATAGGTAATAGTTTGATTGGATCCTTCGAAGATGTCATCTAATTCTTCAACAATTTTTCTCTAAAAAAATCAGAAAATGTCCTATTAATAATATTTAGAAGACACGTAAACAGGATAGGAATATAATTATTTTGGCAATTTAAGAGAGAAAACAAATAGGATTAACCTATCATATACAGGGTTTGTTTAGTGGGTAATTTTTTACAACGAAAGTATAATTTTTGTTCTTCTTTTATAGGATTTGTACTTACTGATAACGCCCTCATGAGATAGATTGTCAAACAACTAATCTAGATTATTTTAGCCCAAAAACTTTTTCCATTAATTTAATAAGTCCCAGAAACAGTGCGAATTTGTTGGGTCACAGTCTCACAGAATAAAAAGTTTTAAAAACGCTGGTATAGGGGACAAATTAGTTTCCTACCCATATCATTAGCCAATAGACATTCTTAAAAGATTCTGTAGAGATTACTTACCTATTGTAAAAAACATGTAAAATTTTTAATTTTTATTAATAATACTTTAAATTTGTAATTTTGAAAGCTCACTCTTCTATATATCGTCGCTGATCTTACAAAACCTCGTAATTTCTAAATTCAAAGTTTGCCAGAAAACAAGAAAAACCATTTTAAACACGAATACATACAAATACAATGCAATATTTATTATTTGTTATAGCATAATATTGTTGCTATATTAAAATATTTTACTTAATGCTTTATTTTATTTAGAATTTATACTAAAAGTATATTTTGAGACTTACGAGGATTTGAGTCTTAATTATGACCTTTAGTTCAGACATACCTGGTTTTAATACTTAAATTATAGTACACTAATATATAAATAATATAACTGTTTATCAATTTTAGATATTTATTAAACTCATTTTACACTTTTCAAATAATAATATAAAATTTAACATAAAAAATACATTACACATGGGGTAGAAGATCATAAAAAAGGTGATATTCTTGATCTAAAACTTCTTTTAGCTGTTGTAAATGTTGACACTTTTCTTTTTTTCTTTTTAGTTGTTCTTTATACAAGGGCTGTATGTTATCTATATTTTGAAATTTAATATTATTGTTTTTTCGCTGGGATAAAATTTGCCACTCATCCGTATAGTTCAATTTATACTTAATGAGCTGCTCCAGGCGTGCCTTCGGCGCGCCCTCTACAGCTCGGTCCTCCGGGCAGGTGGCCCTGGCGTGCAGCGTCTCGGAATGTGATTATTTGGTTCATTTGGTTCAAATGGACCAAAAGATTGAATACAATCGCAGAAAATTGTAGCAAATTCGTTAGCAGTGAGACCATCTTCTGTTTCATTCCATAAATAGCAGAAACCATCCTTGATTATAAGATCAAAAACTGTAAAATTATGTACTATGAATTTTATTTTGTAGTACAAAACAGAAGTGGACGACAAAGTAAAACTGACTTTAAGTCCATGGTATACACATTTTTATTATTTTGTTTGTCGTAATCTTTTATTTCTCTAGCCAATTTTTTAATATTCTGGTGGCGTTTAAAAAACTCTGCAGATATTTTATGTACTTTAAAAGCACAGCATAGATCACAGTGATATTTTTTGGAATAAATATACTTAAATTCATTTAATTAAAAACGTCAAAAAAAAACTATTAAAAATAACTATTAACCCTCTAAATAAGTTAGTCAGACTTACGAGCTTTTGAAATTTGACTTAGACATACAAGGTTTTAGAATTTGACCGTAACACGAAATTAAATTGGAATAGACTAATAATTTTTCAATAGACAGACTCGCTGTGAAAAGTTGGTCGCTATAAATGTATAAAACGTATTTGAGAAAAAAATTGGAATTACGAGGTTTTCTAAGATCAGCGAAGATATAAGCTTTTGAAAATTCAAATACAAACCTAATTTCTCTAAGCTAACAGGTCATTCAATAAGTCCGTAGGATAAGTAAGAAAAAAACAAAAGTTTGACAAAACTCGATTTTATTATTCAACATAGTTGCCTTCGGTGGCGATACAACGAGTATAGCGATTTTCCAACTTTTCGATACCACTTTTATAGTATGATTTCTCTTTCTCGTCAAAATAGGCCACAGTTTCAGCGATTACTTCATCATTGGACTTCTTTTGGATTCTGGTGTGTAATATTGAAGCCATGTCTCATCCATTGTCACATATCGACGATAGAATTCCATTTTATTGCGGTTTAACAGCGCCAAACACTCCTCTAAAGCATCGATTCGTTGTTGTTTTTGGTCGACTGTGAGCTCACGCGGCACCCACTTTGCACAGAGCTTTCGCATACCCAAATGTTCGTGTAAAATGGTAAAAACACTACCATCTGATATGTTTACAATGTCAGCTATCTCGTGCACCTTCAATATGCGATCGTTCATAACCAATTTATGGATTTTTTAAATGTTTTCTGGAATAACAGCCTCTTTTGGGCGTGCACTGCGCTCTGCATCATTTGTGCTGTTACGACCACGTTTAAATTTAGCAATCTACTTCTCTACCATTTGCCTCGATGGAGCAGAGTTCGGATAATGTTTATCAAGCCATTGTTTGGTTTCCACTGTATTTTTTTTCATCAAAAAGCAATGATTTATTAAAACTCGAAATTCACTTTTTTTTTCAATAACAAAAGTTGCTTCACACAAAATGCTATAACTCACGAATCAATAGTCAGATTGCTGTCAAATTTATACACGTATCGTTTGAAGGTTAGTACTAAATAAAAATCATATGGAAAAATTTCATAATCTTTAAAGAATTTGGTGTAGGTTCTAGGTGAAACATTTTAATACATAATAAGTAAAAATATATTTTTCTAGGTGGGTTTCATAAATAAAAATTTTAGTAACGCCATCTATGTGTCATCCTACGGACTTATTGAATGACCTAATAAGTCGATATTATTATGGAATGTACGTAATGACAATGCCCTGTTTTCTGAACTGATTGATCTTTTACTGACGACTTAAATATAATAAGCAAATCGTTCTATCCCATCTTATTTGAGGTTTTTAGAATACACAGATTATCTCGAGTCGGCGCTAATAACCCTTGTCGTTGATGCGCCCTAAAACACCTATATAATAATAAATATCTCGAGTCGAAATGGCTTCATAACGGTACGATCTGAGAAAGAATAAATAAATAAATAAATAGGTGGTAATAATAACTTACTTGAACTTCTGGATATTTTGCAATGCAGTACATAGCAAAACTCAAACATGATGATGTTGTGTCGTGGCCTTCAAACATAAAGGTGTCAGCTTCCTCTCGAATGTCTTTAAGTGTGAAACTTGGGTCTTTTTCATTTACATCTAATAACAAATCTAAAAAGGCTAGTTTCTTTTTTGAGTTGAAATCTTCCTCCTCCTCGCCTTCTAAACTTTTTGAAATCTTGTTTTCTTTTTTCCTTGACTCGATGATCTGAAAATGAAATTGGTAAAGATATGTACTTCAGATAATTTCAGGGCAATTTTCTGTTTAGAAACAAAAATTGTAATAATATACTTTAGATTATTTTGTGATGTACCTAAATCTAAAAAAGATATTGAATGAGCTAAAATAAGTACTCGAAAATAGGATTATTTTAAGGTGGCAAGTAAAAAACTTACTGATAAGGTGAATTCTTGAACAATTTTAACCAATTTATTGAATAACTTTCCTGTTTTAGTCAAATTAAAAATAAATGAAATTGCATATAACAGCTGTAATCGTTTTACAATGGTTGTTTGTGTTATACTAAAAATAATTAATTTGTTTAGAAAAAAAGGGTTTTCCATATATTACATACTTACTATCTTATATTTTGGACGTATGAACAATTTTCATCATTTTGAACTTTTAATGAAATTCCCATGACTGATTCAAAAATTTCACAAATACTAGAGTTATCTCTGATTGCTTTTTGCAATAATAATGTTTCAAAGCAAAGTACCTACCAAAAATGACATCAAGACTGCACAAGGTGGTTGCCATGTTTACGTCGAAAGGTCCATTTTGCATTAGAGTTTCAAACTTTTTGACTAGAATTTCGCTATTTTTTACAAATATTGGAATAAATCTTTCTAAAATATTGAAATGAAAAGCGGGAGTTAAAAGTTTCCGATGCTTATGCCAGTGAGCACCTAAAATTAAAAAATATCAGATTATGATTATGTGATTATGTGTGTTTCGAAGTGAAACTTATTTTCTTTGTAGTATAGGTAATGATTTAAATCAGCGGTCACCAATTACTTTCATTAGGGGTCCGTTTTTCAAAAAATCATGACCGTCGCGGTCCGGAAGTTAAAAAACAATAATAAACAAATGTTTTGAATAAAAAGAAGTAAGTACCAAGGGTTTTTACAATATTAATGAGAAAAATGACATTTTTTGCCTTGGACTATCCGTCCGAAGTTTGGAGTAAAGTTTGTGCAGGCTATTGTCATTAAATCTTGGAATCTTCATCGGCGAGTCTGTTCCGGAATTTATTTTTAATGAAGTTCATCTTCGAAAATGCTGCTTCACAAACATATGTTGACCCAAACAAAGTGAGAAGTTTCAAGGCTAATTTTTTTAATTCTGTGTATTTATTAACACAAACTAATTTTATCCAAAACTCTTGACAAGAAACTTCATGTTTTTGGTGTTTTAAAACTGCATTTTCTTGGAAATCGATTATTTCCATCTGGAGAGCAGCTTTATTACTCCCGAATATATTTGCAGCTTCATTACTCCATTCATCCCCAGGATTCAGAGAGTAAATGTTACTGAGGATGTCGACGACATTCTCAATTTTCTTAAAATCTGTGAATCGGTTTTCAAATTCCGATTTAAGATCCTCAATGAACTTGTATTGGCCGACGTCAAGCTCGTTGTTACTGCAGATTTTTTTTAAATTAGGGAAGTGCAGGCGTTCATTATCAAGATCGATGTTGAAAAGATCGAGTTTTCGCAAAAAGCTTTTTACTTCTGTCAGGAGCTCCCATACAAGTTTTCCTTTGCCTTGAAGTTTAAGGTTAAGATCATTGATGTGTTTAAAAATATCTGATAAGAAAGCAATGGAATTTACGTTTTCTTTATCGCTAAGAAAACGTAAGTAATCGTTTGTTGACGTCTGATCAATTTTGAAAAAAAAATGTCTTCAAGTCTTCTAAAATGGTGAAGAATCGTTGTAAAACGCAGCCTTTGCTTAACCATCTCACATTATTATGCAATAACAGATCGTCATATTGAGCATCCACTTCATGAAGAAATATTTTCAATTCACGATGTTTCAGTGCTTATTTTGACCGAAGAAAATTTATTATTTTCATCACTTCTTGTATTATTCTCTCAAGATTCAGATTAAGTTTGCAGCAAAGCACAGTTTGATGAATGATACAATTAAAGAATTCAAATTTTCATTACATTTTGCACTGGTTCTCAATAGGTGAACTAGTTCTTTTTTAGCCCCAACCATCGCTGGTGCACCGTCGGTAGTTACGGATAAAAGCTTTTTTAAGTCTAACTCATTTTTAACGAAATAATCCATCACTGCGTCCATCATGTCTTGTCCTCGGGTTCTTCCTATTAACGGCAAAATAATTAATAGCTCCTCAACAAAAGTTTGTCTCATTTTGTCCAAGAAACGTACGAAAATAACCAATTGTGCTTTATCAGTGATGTCATATGATTCATCCAATAGTCGGAATTATTTAACTGATGTTTCACATCTCAATGATTTTCTTTTGCCAAATTAATTATAACACATACATTAATTTTGTTTATAAATTTTCCTTATTTATTTTTACACTTTTTTCATCAAAAATTAGTAAATTATCTTACGATTCACAAAAAAAAATAATAATAACATCGTGGAAGAAAGGAAAAGAGCAAAACAGAAAAGCTTAAAGTAACTAATTAAATTTAGTTTAGTTTAGATATAAAAATCTAAAAAATTAGTTTATTTGAAAAAATAAAATTTTTCAAAATTTGATAGTAAGTTGCTACAGAAAGATATGAAATAAACTTTAATGAATGTAGAACCATACAAAATACTAATCAACAAATTTTATTTTTGTAACTAATTACTCAAATTTTAACGCTGATTTTGTTTGCCTTGAGTACAAATATAAATTATAAATAAATTATTAGAGGGCTCATCAGAACATTCAGAGTCCAAGTGTCTGTTCTGGTTGTCTAAATACAGGCGTTACCATCAAGTGCTGCCATCTGGTAAACTAAGTGGTCAAATTATAGAGATATTCATAAAATTAAGTAATGGAGAGGGATTCAGCCAATGGGTAGCCTCTGCTGAATAAAAAACTCCCAATTATGGAAAACGTTTCGGCTTTAATTATATAATGCCATCATCAGTTCCTAAGGGCTGAAAAAAGCAGCAGACCCATTACCCATTGGCTGAATCCCTCTCCATTACTTAATTATATACATATAGAGCCATCAAAATTGTATCAACTTTATAGAGATATTCTTTCGCGACGGACGTGTTATATCAAACGTACTTAAAGATTGCGTTCCATGAAAAAATAAATTTGAAAATATACATTTTTAATATCAAATACATATATATACCTGATATGTATAAATGTTGACCCTCTTTAGTAGGCTATAATTAATGTGATAAGAGTTAAAAATCATCAGATATGGATAATGTATCATAATATGTTTTTCTAAAAGATGATATTATGTGATTTGAAGTTTGTTAATGTGTAAATATTTTTACTAGAGCCCATGTTTTGAAAAAAAAACTATTTAATAGAACACTAACTTTAGTTTAAAATTCAAAGCACATTACCTAAATTCTTAAACAATCCTTTTTTCTATAATCGAATTAAAATATTTCGATAAGAAAAATTAGTTTGAAACAATAAATATTTGGTTGTTCAGTCTTAATTCATATTATTAGCTCTGATTAGATCTAGCCTTCGCGCATGCGCCGTTTTAAATGTTTCAATAATTTTTAGTAAATTAAAATAGAATAATTATTAGTAAATTAAAATAGAACCATTGCTTGTCAGAAGTCCTTGTCCAAGCCAGGGGCGGCCCGAATCATACATCCTTCCTTTGCTAATAGTTTTTGAGTTATTTGTAATAACTTCAAATAAACAGATACAAATAAATTAAAACTTTTAATATAATAAGGTTTCAATTAAAAGTTAACTTACTTCAATATCATCCGGATTCGATAGTGCAATGGCTAAAATAGTCGGACCAATGCACCATTTCATTCGATCACCATAGAAACTAATATAACGATGGAGAATTTTGTATAGTTCTAAAAATTATAATTATAAAAATAAATATCCAAGAACAAAGCCAGAAGTTTTATTTTTATTTTTGCATTTTCTAAGGTCAGATATATTTCTTGCCGAACAATTTGGTTTAAGAACTAGCCTAAATAACGCCCCCGCATCCGTGGTAGCTCGAACAAACTAAAAAATATAAGTTAATATATACGAGTTTGGGCAGAGGCGACTCAAGGTATTGGTGAGCACATTTATTATACAGTAAGTGTGGCCATTGTTGCATTTTTTACTTTATCCAATGCAAAACATGGGTAAAGTATTGCAATCGCTCTCGGGGCAAGCGTGGCTTCAAAGGGTCCTCAGGTAAAGACTACGGAACCCATGGACTCAATTAAAGTCACAAATTGTAGTATTCAATTAGGTTGAATTTTAGCACGTGACGGTTTTGCCAAAAATTACATGGGGTCTCGTCGAGAGGCCAAAAAGTGCCATTTTTTCATTTAGTGCGTGCGGATGGATGTATGGATGTATGGATGGATGTATGTATGTATGTATGTATGTATGTATGTTATCGTTTTTTTGGCCTACGATTTTTTCCACACCGTTGCACCGATTGAAATGAAATTGAAAACCTACCATTAGTTTAACAAAATGAAGCGCTGATTAGTTTTTGGTACATATCGACCCACAAACATTAGTACTTTATTTCAGTACTTTTTTAGTTTTTTCTAAATATCTTGAAAATGACTTAACCAATTTTGATGAAATTTAATATCCTAATTAAGTACCTTGGGGACCACAAAAAAGGATAAATAAAGTTTTTAGTAAAATTATATTTTAAAGTACTTTACTCTAGAGTAAGAGAGTACTTTTTTAATTTTTTAAATTCTTTAAAATTATTCATTTGAATCTTTTAATATAGCTCATTTAGCCTTGCTTAAATAAGAATGGATAGGCTTCTCTCTGTGAAATGCTAAAAATTTGGGAGGAAATTTTATAAGTAACCATAGCAACTGCGTTGTTTTCTTATCCCTTACCTTTGCAGAAGACATAGAGGAATCGACTTTAAACCAAAAATAGCGATTGATTCTCATCAAATACTTGAGGAATAACCATTCTATATTGGATTTTTGACGTTTCGGTTTTTATTGGTGACCATTTCTGAAGACATAGAGGAATCGACTTTAAACCAAAAATAGCGATTGATTCTCATCAAATACTTGAGGAATAACCATTCTATATTGGATTTTTGACGTTTCGGTTTTTATTGGTGACCATTTCTGAAGACATAGAGGAATCGACTTTAAACCAAAAATAGCGATTGATTCTCATCAAATACTTGAGGAATAACCATTCTATATTGGATTTTTGACGTTTCGGTTTTTATTGGTGACCATTGCTGAAGACATAGAGGAATCGACTTTAAACCAAAAATAGCGATTGATTCTCATCAAATACTTGAGGAATAACCATTCTATATTGGATTTTTGACGTTTCGGTTTTTATTGGTGACCATTTCTGAAGACATAGAGGAATCGACTTTAAACCAAAAATAGCGATTGATTCTCATCAAATACTTGAGGAATAACCATTCTATATTGGATTTTTGACGTTTCGGTTTTTATTGGTGACCATTGCTGAAGACATAGAGGAATCGACTTTAAACCAAAAATAGCGATTGATTCTCATCAAATACTTGAGGAATAACCATTCTATATTGGATTTTTGACGTTTCTGTTTTTATTGGTAACCATTGCTGAAGACATAGAGGTATCGACTTAAAATCAAAAATAGCCATCGATTCTCATCTAATACTTGAGGAATAACAATTCTACATTAGGTTTTTGACGTTTCGATTATTATTGGTAACCATTGCTGAAGACATGGAGGAATCGACTTAAAATCAAAAATAACGATCGATTCTTATCTAATACTAGAGCTTGAGTTGTTTGCCATAAAAGAATTTAGTCTTTTTGATTTTAAGTCTATTCTTCCACGTTTTCAGTAGAGGTTGCCATTAATAGTCAAAACATCAAAAATGGAATGCAATAAGGTTATTCCTCTAGTATTAGATAAGAATCGATCGTTATTTTTGATTTTAAGTCGATTCCTCCATGCCTTCAGCAATGGTTAGCAAAAATAATCGAAACGTCAAAAACCTAATGTAGAATTGTTATTCCTCAAGTATTAGATGAGAATCGATGGCTATTTTTGATTTTAAATCGATTCCTCCATGTCTTCAGCAATGGTTACAATAATAACCGAAATGTCAAAAATCAAATGTAGAATGGTTATTCCTCAACTATTAAATGAGAATTATTTTTGAATTAATGTCAATATGAACTACAAATTGCAAGTGATATCTGATTAATAATAAAGGAACAAACATATTAATATTTCAAATGAATTTGGATAAAGTTTAGCAACGATCCGTTGCAGTTTATTAAATTTCAAACAAATAAGATGACGTGTTCTGATGTGGGCATCGACTTGAATTTACCATACAAACTGGTCCCTAAGATTATTTAATATCATGTAGAGGGGTGGGGTTAGTTTTTGTATTTGTATACTTCTGGGGTCCCACTGATTATGTATACAAAATTTGGTTGAGTTTGGTAAATGGCCAAGATTTTCATTTTTTTACCCCCCCCCCCCCTTGGGCGGTTAATTTTTTCATTTTAGACATCTGGGGGTTCACTGATTATGTATACAAAATTTGGTTGAGTTTGCTCAAACGGCCTAGATTTTTAATTTTTAACCCCCCTCCACCCCAGTTATTTTGGGTCGATATGCACCAAAATCTAATCAGCTCTTAATCTCAATGGACCAAAACTACTTGTGAAATTTGATTTCGATATTCACACAGGTTGAGCCCCCTGATATCTTGCACCACCTAATCCACCCTGTAGGCACGGCCCTGCCTCTGGTATTTCTGAGTTCTCCAACCTTTGATAACTCAAGACCCGCATTCTCAATTAACTTCGACTCACTCTTCTTCTTTTCACGATTTAGTTTTCAATTCTAAAGAATTTGATTTTGCATTTCTTGCTGGTTTCTTGCACCAATAATATTAAAAAAAAAATACTCAGAAATTACCTGTGGGTCGTGTATCAGCCTGGATAAGATTCCCCAAAATTGGAGCAGTTGGTGGACCGGGTACATTACGAAGTGGATATTTAAGCCATTCCATTTGCAGGAAGAGCAATAAAATAATAACCACAACCACCAAATACCAAATCATGGTAGATTCACTAAACAAACTGTTAGAAAAATTATACAAGTACTTTATATCACAAAGATCGGAGTGTGAATGGACCACAACTCATTGCTTTGCTTTAAAGAAATCAAAGTTGACAATTATTTTTTATGAAAATAGTTAAACAAAATACTTATCAGCTTTTTTAAACATTGAGTTTTATAAATAACATATAGGTCAAGTGAGTTTAATTAATATTTATCATTTATTTTACACAGTCTTGAGTAAGCTTTCCTTCGGAGCGGACGTGTTTTTATTTTGTTCTCCGGAAACAGATAAGACTTTATCAACATTTTTTTTTCTTTTCTTTTCTTGTTATATATATTTATATATTGTTTCTTAATATAGTTTCTTATTTTTAATTGAGAATTGTTTTATGTTGTCTTAGTGATTTTTATCTTTTTTGTTTTGATTTTTTTTCAAAGGCCCTCGCCAAATCGGCGAGGTCCACCACAATATGATGGGGTCTGGAGGTATGGCTCCTCCAGGACCCCAGCCCAATGAGGGACTTTCTTTTGGAAATGCTTACAGTATGTCAGACAACGGTCCATATTTTGTTTATATAGAGGCAAAAAAAGTTATTCGTTCATTCTTAGGGGACAATGGAAAAGATATCGTTGTTGATGACGATGCTCCATTGGCTCACCTCGTTGATTCAGTTAATGTTTCTTCCAAAATAGTCTCCAAACCTATACACCCGATGCTTTTCGGTAAATTTCTTTTCCAAAAAGTCAAAAATTATAACCACTCTATCATAGGAATATCTAGTATTAACAAATTTAAAATAAGGGTACAGTTTGAGAAATCAACTGAAGCCAATAAGTTTTCAATTGACCCAATTTTAAAAGAAAATGAATTTCAAGCTTATATTCCATATTTCCTAACTACAAAAACTGGAATAATAAGAAATTTCCCCATTGAATTAGAAGTAGAAGATCTACTTAACCCAGAATTTTGTGTTTCTCCTTATAAAATAATAAAGGCAGAAAGGATGAGACGCCTTGTTAATCCCAATGATGGAAACGGCGCACCTGTCTTGGCCCCTACCAGCTCCGTAAAAGTTATATTTCAAAGTCAAACTCTTCCCGACTACATTGCTATACATTCGGTTAGGACTGGGGTAACTCCCTTCATCCCTAAACCAATAATATGTGGGTTGTGCCTACGCTATGGGCATAGGGCCCTATTTTGTAAATCTAAAACAAAACGATGCACCGGGTGCACGCTATCAGAGCACGAATCCAAGGACTGCCCAAACCCCAAAAAATGTCTATACTGTCAGACCGGTGACCATTCGACTACCGATTTATCCAAATGCCCAGAATTCGTTACCCAAAAAAAGATTAAGGAGCTTATGGTGGTTAAAAATTACTCTTTTCAAGAAGCTTTGAAGACAGTTAAATACAGGCCATTCGCCGATTCATTATCCATGGTTCCTTCGAGGCCAATCACTTTTGATACGGTACATTTTCCGACTCTCAATCAAAATAATAATAATAATTTTTCCAATAAAAGAATTAATTTGGAAGAAAGCGATGGTCCAAATAGAAAAAGACACTTTACATTTAAAAGTCAACAACGCAGGAAACCCCATCCACCCCGGGAAAGGCCAAATTATGTTTTGCCTAAATCAACAATTAATATTTCAACATCGCCTTTGCTACCCAACCCATATCGGCCAGGGGAACAAGGTCAAAATGAAAATAATGAAATAGAAATGGCCGACCCGGCTTCAATTTCAAATGAAAAAAATAGCCCTGTAAACAATGTATTTGGAAATACTAATAATAATCTATTTAAAAACAATATAAATTCTGATAATTCCAGAGATAAGGAATTATCATAGTAATATAAATATTTTAATATGTTGTTAGTTTCTATTTATTCACTTCTGGAAATTGGAGATTAATTTAATTTTCAAAAAGTGTAGTAAATAAATAATTATTTTTATAGACATAAAATTCATATTTATTTATATTGTTTATCTATTCTTGATAAAATAAATAATTTATTTATGTTTATTTATACATTTATCAAAAGAATTCAATTTGATTCAAAATAAAATAAAATTTCTTCAATGGAATGCTCGTTCTATAAAAGCAAATCAAGAATCCTTAGATAAATTAATCAAAGATAGAAAATTGGATATTATTCTTTTATCTGAAACTTGGCTTAAGTCATCTCATAATTATTTTAAAGCCGGTTTCACTGTATTCAGAGAGGATAGAATTGATTCTATGCACGGGGGCGGTGTTGCCATTATGATTAGAAATTCCATCCCCAACAAAAAAATTAATATCAATCACGCCAACATAAACTTTGAGGTCGTGGCGATTGAGATTATAATGTTAAATAAAATAAAAATATCTCTCATATCTATATATGCTCCCCCAGGGACGATCATAGGTCAAAACAATTGGCTAGCTCTTACTCAACAGATATCTGGTGATTATATTATCTGCGGGGATTTTAACGCCCACTCACCAGCTTGGGGCTGTTCATTTGAAGATTCTGCAGGGAAAAACATTCTTGAAAACATAGACTTAGACTCTCTTGGAATTCTTAATGATGGAAGGAATACAATGATTGGCCACCCTTTCAGAAATACCTCTCCTGTTGATCTGACTATAGCCTCCGCTAGCTTAATTCCCCAGTTAACATGGTCGCTTATAGACGAACCTCTTGGAAGTGACCACTTTGGAATCCTTATCGAACTTACATACTCGTCTACAAAAAATAATATGTATGTAAATAAAAGGATTAATACTCGAAACATTGATTGGCCTTCTTTTAATGGATCACTAAATAATTTAAAATTTAACTCTGATATTATAGAACCAAGTGATTATGATATTTTAATTAAATCTATTGAGAATGCGGCATCCCCCTCAAGCCCCAATGCCATTCTTAACAACAGGTTTTATAGGTCCTCACCGGTTTGGTGGGATCCTGAGTGCACAAGAGTGGTTAAGGAGAGGAAAAATATATATAAAAATTTCTCAAAAAATGTAAACTTTCAAAATTATATTGAATACAAAAAGGCCGACAGCCTGACCAAAAAGACCCTAAAATATAAAAAGAGAACTAAGTGGAAGGAGTTTTGTTCTAAAATCGACAAAAATACTCCTGATAGTGATATTTGGAAACAAATAAAAATATTTAAAAATATTTACTCGCCATCGTTAGGCCCAAATACAGACCATATTATGGAAGAATTTTTCGATTCTATTGCCCCTTCCACTGTGGCAACAAAAATAAATTTCCTATCTGGTCAGAACTCTGATCCAAATCCACTGCTTGACGGTGAATTTACTTTTGAGGAATTTTTAAACGCAGTCAATTCCAAAAGGGACTCTGCTCCTGGCCTGGATCTAATATCATACTCCATGATAAAAAATCTCCCCAATATCTTAAAATGGAAATTACTAGATTTTTTTAATTATTTCTTTGAAAATAACACCTACCCTGCATCTTGGTCAACACACAGAGTTGTCATGATCCCGAAGCCTAATAAGGACCATAGCTTTGCTTCTTCTTATAGACCCATTACTCTCTCCTCATGTGTAGGAAAAGTATTTGAATTAATATTAAAAAATAGGTTAGAATGGTGGGTCGAATCGTCCAACCAATTGTGCAGGTCACAATTTGGCTTTAGACGTGGCAAAAGCACGTGCGACAATTTAACAATATTATATAATGACATAATGTCATCATTTGAGTATCGAGGATTTACCACGGCTATATTTCTCGATATTAAAGGTGCATATGATAATGTCAACCTAGACATTTTAGTTAAAAAATTAATAAAAATGGGGATCCCTTATAAAATAATTAACTATTTATTAAGTACTGTACATACAAGATATATTTATCTTCAAAACAAAAATCATCAAATAGGACCTCGTATCTTAACAAAAGGGATTGGTCAGGGAACCATCCTCGCCCCTCTACTATTTTCTATATATACACAGGAAATAGAATCATGCACGACACCTGGAGTAAAGATTTTACAATATGCAGATGATGTCGTTATATATACATCTTCTCAATCAATTTTAACTAACGAAAACCGCCTGAAAAATACACTATCCAACCTCAACATCATCTTACATAATTTAGGGCTAAGCCTTGAAATGGATAAAACTAAAGCCGTGGTATTCACGAGAAAATATAAATTTGATATTGGGACCCATATTAGCTTTGATAGTCATAATATAGAGATTCTATCGAGAATAAAATTTTTAGGGGTAGTGTTGGATAGTAAATTGCTTTGGAGGAATCACATGAATTTTATTAAAGAAAGAGTGGAAAAGAAAATCAACATGCTGAAAACCATTACCAACACAAGTTGGGGGTCAAATCCGGCAACTTGTCTTCTATTATATCGATCTATTATTAGACCGCATTTTGAATATGGCTGCAACTTATTTGACAATGCTTCTAAATCCACTTTGGGTATATTAGACAAGCTACAATTAAGATGCACTAGGATTTGTTCCGGAGCATTAATGTCTTCACCCTCCAATGCTCTATTGGTTGAAGCCAAGGAAATGCCTCTTAAATTAAGGAGGAAATGGTTATCCTTAAATTACCTGGTTAAAAAATTAAGCATTTCTGACGAAATGCTGATAAATTCTTTCCCTCTATCAAATAAGAATCTTTCATTAATATATAACGATATTCCTAAATTTAAAATATTTTCAAAATTTCCTATTTTTGATTATAATTACTCCAATCAGATTTATAAAATTCCAACCTGGAATCTCCCATACACAAAGGGTACCCCGAATATGAATTCATTATTTTTAAACTTTATTCACTCTAAGTTCAACGATTATGTTTTAATATACACAGATGGCTCAAAGAATTTATCTTTCGTTGGTTCAGCTCTTTGGTGTCCCAATAAGGAATATAGTCAAGTTTTTAAACTGCCACCTGAAACTTCCATCTACTCAGCTGAATGCTTCGCCGTATTAAAGGCTTTGCACTATATTAAAAATATTCCTGAATTTACCAAGGTCTTGATATGTACAGACTCATTAAGTATTTTGAAAGCTATCAACGGCTTTCCAATTAATAAAAATCCATCTTATCTCATCCTGGAGATTATTGATGAAATTAATAAACTTAGAACACAAAGTCGTAATATCGCCATGCTGTGGATTCCTAGCCATAGCGGCATAATAGGAAATGAGAAAGTAGACAGGCTCGCTGCATCAAGTGTGACAGAAAGAACTCAATATTCACTAGAATTGTCCCCCGGTGAAGTCCGGTCCTTATTAAAAAAAATAATCTACAAGGAATGGCAGAATATTTGGTCAACATCAAGCGCAGAAAAGGGCAGGCATTTCTTCGGGATATGTCCAAAAATCCCTGTGCAGCCCTGGTTTGAGAAATCGAAACTAAGTAGAAAAGTGATTGTGCACATAATCCGACTTAGAATAGGCCATGCAACTACACCTGCATATCTACATAGAATCGGTCGGAGGGATAATCCTTACTGCTTGTGCGATAATGTGTCTTACGGAGATATAAGCCATGCTCTTTTAGGCTGTGAGTTTCGGAGGCATAAAATAGACCGACTATTTTTTAAAATTAGAAAAGAAATTGAGTTCCCCACTTATGCAGGGGTCCTCTTAGCTTCTCTCTCTGACGGGGGCATACTGGCAGAAACAGTCATCAAACACATAATTTCAATTGGGTTCGAACTATAATTAAACATATTTTTGCTAGATATCATCCTTTCTCGACTCGGATATTTTAATTAATTTATCTATTAGCATTTTTATCTAGATATATAGCTTATAAAAAATGTACAGGTTCCATCACATAGTCAATTTTTACTATATATTAATTTTTCTAGTGGTGTTAGACTAGGTAACTTGTTAAAACAAGTCTTCTGTTTTATCCCTCATTGAAGGGACTTATGAACAAGTACGTTCTTTATTGCTCTATATTCGTCGGCCATTCGTGATGCCCTTTGGCTGGTTGCGGAGGGATCGGTTTGGGATGCTCTGCTTGCCCTACTGTGCCCCCGAGCGGCCCGCCTTAGGGATCAGCATTTGAGGGCTGGCGAATTTATGGAAATATGAACGAATACGATCGGCTGGCTAAATGGGCATCTATGTTCCCGAGGCCAATAAAAGAAAAGAAAAAAAAAAAAATACAGATCAATGATTCAACTTTCATGAATCGAATGATTTATTTTTCAATAGATTTTACAGTCTAGTTGGATTTTACAATTAATTATTCATAAATGTAAAAATAAAAAGTTATTTACAGACACCAGAATAATACAAAAACACTAGTAGAATTCCAACTCTATTTGTTGAAATCGTTTTTGTGTTAAATAAATGTTTTTATAATGAGAAAAAAATTATCTCAATATTCTTTTTATTAATATTATCAAAACAAAGATTTTTATTATTAACAATTTTTATATTAAAAAATTTAGTAGGAAGAAGTTGTCAGTCTGCAGATATACAAAAGATTTTTTCGAAGATCAACCAGATAGATTAGTTAAACCTCCTTAAAGGAAACAATAAAAGAGTGTGTCTTCTACTGGAAAAATATATTTTTTTAAAATTTATTTATAACGAGACTATAGTTTCGAGATCTTTGCCCTCATCAGAGTCTATTACAATTGATTCACAAGAATTGATGTGTGATTAAGAGGAAAAAGCCCTTTGAAACTATAGTCTCATTATAAATAAACGAGCTTTACGTGCGTGCCTTCGGCACGCCCTCGAAGCTCTGCCCTCCGGGTTGAGTGCCCTGGCGGGCAGCGTCTCGGTCCAAAAATTGTATTCCTCTTAAAAAAACTACACTCCAAATGTATATCCGTAAACTACCGAAAATACATCGCCTCTTAAAAGTTTCGCCTCTTTAATTTTTGAGTGGCGGGGGAGGGGGAGGAATAATTATGAATATATTTAATGTTTCTTAATTTAAAATGAATTGGAGTCTTTCATTTCAAAATTACAATATATTTCAAATTTGCCTGGTTAATGATAATCGATTGGAGCCATCAGTTTAAAATCCGAGCTGACAATTATATTTCAAATTTGCCTCGTTAATTAATATATATTTAATGTTTCTTAATTTAAAATCTATTGGTGTTTTTTCATTTTCATTCGAGTTCAAATGAATACAATATTATCTCGACACAGTCTAAATCAAAAATATATAGTTTTGGTAACAGAAATCAAGATATAATTATTAATGTTTCAATGGTGTAATAGCTAGAGCTAATGCTCTTAGTTCAAGAGTTCGTCGGTTCAATTCTAGGCAAGACAGTAATTTTTTTAGAGAAATCTCTCTAAGCGTTGTTACAAATTAATATAGACAAATATATATAGTATTAAAAAATTTATTTTTCTAGAAGACACACTCTTTTATTGTCACTTTTAATTTATACAAATTCTGCTACCCTCGGCAAAAAGAAACTTTCAATATAGTCTTTTTTTACTTTCACATGTATATTTAAAAAATATAATAGTCTTTTATAAAAGAAATTTATTAATTTAGAAAATTAATACTAATCTTTTTAGTCTTATTAAATTTCATATAATGTTAAAAATTGATTATAATAATTTTATTTGAATATTATAAGAGCATTTTTGTTTACAGGCAATCAACAACAATTTCTAAAATATAATTATAATTCACTGACTAATAGAAAACTTTATGGGTTTAGTGAGCCTCTAAAATACAACCTGAATTCAAGTTCTGCGCCTATATCATTCTTTTATGGGAAGGAAGATTTATTAGCTTCTCCAAGGGTAAATATCTTACATTGAATTTGATTATTTTTTTAATGAAACTGAATGCAAGAAGCCCGGTTCCGAAAGATGCAGCCCCTATGGATCTGGAAAGATCCTTGCATTACCGAAGAGAAGAGGAAATTGATCAATCGAATGGGCTTTGGACGAAACTCCATTTAATGGAAAAACCGCCAGGTCCTACAATTCAACCTGAATGATTACTGCAATTTGAGATTTGGGTTGAGGTTTATCTAAGGACCCTTTGAAGTCACGCTTGGCGCGAGACCGTTTACAATACTATGCCCATGCTTCGCTATTGATAAAATAAAAATCATTTCATGGACCTATTATTAATATTAAAGGGTGGGGCGCGGTCACTTCCTTATTTTAAAAAATCATAACACAAAAAGTATTGGCAGTAACGATTTAATTCTTTTATCTGTATATAGGGGTACATTTAAAGTTCATTTGATAAGGTTTTAAAAACGACACCTCGAAGGTGGCCACCGTTCTCGTCAATACACTGAGATAGCCGAATTTTGAAATTTCGGTCCACTTTTTCGATTGAGGAGTTTTTTTCTAACCAATCTCGAAGAAATGGATATGGGGGAAGTCTGGTTCCAACAGGAAGAAGCCACGAATCACACGGCACGAACTTACATGAATCTCTTGTGGGAACCCTTCCCCGAACGGCTCATCTCTCTTAGGGGCGATCTTCAGTGGCCAGCGCGATCGCCAGATTTAGCCCCCTGTGACTATTTCCTGTGGGGCTACCTTAAATCTTTGGTTTACACGAATCGTCCAAGACCCTTGCTCAGCTGCTATTGCCGACATAGGAACAGATATGCTGGAAAAAGTGGACAGAAATTTCAAAATTCGGCTATCTCAGTGTATTGACGAAGACGGTGGCCATCTTCAAGATGACGTTTTTAAAACCTAATGAAATAAAACTTTAAATGTACCCCTGTATACAGAAAAAAGAATTAAATCGATACTGCCAATACTTTTTGTGTTATGATTTTTTAAAATAAGGAAGTGACCGCGCCCCAGCCTGTATTTAATAATAACTATTATGACATCTAGAGACTGGAATTCTCTTCCCCGACCGTCTTTCCAGCTACTTATAACCTTCAAACTTTCAAGACCAGCATCCACAGATACCTTCGACCTCTACCCAATCCCTAAATCTCCCCTTATCTTCACGTTACAAGGGTCCACCACGGACTTCAGAGGTTGTACCTTCTTGGTGCAACTTCTTCTTGTATCAATATCATTATAAAAAAAAAAAAAATTATTTTTTTTCCTTAATTTTTATCTATATACATATATTATATTTTTAAATTGTTAAAAGTCATTTTATAAATTATTATTAGGTTTTCCCCAAAACACGAAATTTTAAAAACATTTTGAATAGTTGATTAAACAAAATCAGATTAGTTTAATAAAAGAAATGTATTTTTTTCTTAACATAATACAATCAAACACATTTTATATTACAATACTCATATTATTACATTCATGATTTTGTGTTTCAGAATGTTGAGCTTTTACTTTCGAAACTACCACAATCATCCGTGGCGTTTACTACATTAGATGAAAAATATAATCATATTGATTATCTTTATGGTAAAAATGCACGCTTGAGAGTTTACCTTCCAGCACTTAATAAAATAATTAAATACATTTAATTCAGAGTTAAATATAATTTATATCAAGTCATTAAGAAAGTATTTAACTGTTTTAGTTTTTATTTATTATATTTATTGAATAATTATGTCTAGTTTTTTAAGAAAATAATGTATTTAAAGATTGTGTTAAATTAAAAAAGGTTTTTTTTCGAATAAGCGAAATCGTTTAATTTAAGAGTCTAGAAATCAAAAAGTGCATCTTCTTTTTGAAAAATATGAATTTATTTCAATCAATTAAATGAAAGGTAAATAATATTTGTGGTGTTTCACAGTTAAAAAAAAAGCTGACGTGTTCTGATGTGTCCATCCACTTGACTTTACCATACATCCTGGACCTTCACTTATATTAAATAAAATTATTTATAATCATGTGGGGGAGGGGGTTAGTTTTTTCATTTTTAGATTACTGTGGTCGAGCTGATTATGTATACAAAATTTGGTTCAGTTTGGTACAAGGGCCTAGATTTTAATTTTTCGACCATACTCCCCCCCCCCATTTTGAGCGGTTAGTTTTTGAATTTTTAGACTTCTGGGGTCCCACTGATTATGCATACATTTGGTTGAGTTTTCTCAAATGTCCTAGATTTTCAATTTTTAACCCCCCCCCCCCTCCACCCTCCTTAATATTGGGTCGATATGCACCAAAATCTAATCAGCTCTTAATCTCAGTGGACCAAAACTACGTGTGAAATTTGGTTTTGATATTCACACTAGTTTTTGAGCTAGCTCGTCCACAAAAATTTGGTAACGCACAGGATAACTAACTAACAGACAACCAGACAACCAGACAAGACAGACTAACAGACATTTTGACAAAAAAATTATTATCTCAAAAAATATAATTTTTTCGATGTTCACTTATTAGAGCTTTTTAGAAGACCGAAATACTATGGTTTCGCTCAATTTTTTTAATCAAAATAATTTCAGCCGTTTTTGAGATATGTCCAAAAAAAGAAGGAAAAAAAAACACTTTTTTCACGCACTCAAAAATAGATCAAAATGGTCATTTTCGTCATTTTGACCGATAATATTTCAAAACTCTGACTTGTAAAAAAAATCGTGAAATTGGATAATAATCAGCGTATAAAACTCTAGTGAAATCCATTGTTAGGTTTAGGGGACAATTTTTTGTTTAATTTTTGTCTCTCCCTAAGCGCTAGAGGGGTAAAACTGTAGTAAATTGTTGTAATTGATAGTTGATACATATCATTATTTTAAAAAATATTTTATCCAGTTTTTTTTTTTTTTTTTTTAATTAAAGAACAATCGAAGGTTGTTTTAAAGACAAAACATTGAAAGGGTGACATTTCGAAGACTTTCATCAGATTGAGAAAATCTACCTCACGGCCCTGGTAAGGAACCTGTATTTTTCAGAGCGTCACTCCATCTTTTAAGTGAACGACCTTGACTTCTTCTTCCTATTGGGACATTGTCTCTTACTTTTCTCTCGATTTTGTATTCTTTCATCCTTGAGATGTGCCCGTCCCATTCTAATTTTCTCCTCTGAATCCAGTCGCTGATGTTTTGAATTTTGAATCTCTTCCGGATATCCTTGTTTCTAATTTTGCCCAATTTAATAAAACTAGGTTGGACATTTTGAATGTGAGGCATTTTTATTTTACTTGAGATGTAGACATTATCTTGTAACCTATTTATTTACATACTTACAATTAGTATTTGTTTATATTTTTTCCTGTCTAGATATTTAATATAAAATTCTAATGAAGAGACAATATCAACTTTTCTTTCAGATCGGTATCTAATTGTTGTTCTATACATTCAATCAGAAAGTTTGCAGGTAGAAAATTTATTTCTAATGAAAATGCAGTCGAAAATAGACCAAAATGGTGATTATTTTTTGGAAATCTTGAAATCTAGTTCGAGATTAAAAATTTAAAATTAGCACTTGTATTTTTCGAAAATCTCACAGTAGATTTTCAGATTTCTTATTGACGTGACAACGTCTTATAAATCGATGAAGCCGGCTGCACTCTCGAAAAAACATGACTCATCTGAGGCGTTCCATTTAAGGCTTGAAGTGCAAAGCGAGAGCGCGGAACGAGCTGTTTCTTTCTATCTTCTCTCTCACTCGCACCCTCCCTAGCCCCAATGCCCAATTCGTATTCCATCTCTTTCCCTCGGGAGCGCTCTACTCTAGTCTGACTGCTTGCTTGCTCACTCATATATATATATATATATATATAAAAATATAAACCCTACTATGTCTTGTCTATTAAAAGAAAAAGAACAAAGTTAGCTGCGCAATAGATGGAGAAAAATCGGTTGTCTGTCAAGTCGGTTTACTGACGATAGTTGAACGTGACAACGTCATAAGAAAATACCATTCCATCAGTATTTTCTTATGACGTTGTCACGTTCAACTATCGTCAGTAAACCGACTTTACAGACAACCCATTTTTTAAAGAAAAAAATTACCAAGCCAAATTGGTGTGTGTTTTCCAGTATCTACATATAAATCTCAAGGGTTTGAGGAATTTTATGACTTTATAATGGGTCACAGGTTGGACAGCCCTGGTTTAAATCAAATGGGATTAAAGAAGAATATGAGAAATGATAATTTATTTTTTAAAAGGGTCACGGATATAATAATCCCTGACTATCCATTATCTATTGACATGTAAGAACGTGCAAACGAGTCCTGACGAGTTTTAGTCCAGAAGAGAAATTATCAATTAATTGTGATTGTTCTAGAAATCTCCAATTCCTTGTCTCCTTGTACTAGAATGATACCTATAGACTTGGTTAGTGTTGTACTATATAAATTACTGAAATAATAAATATTTTAGAAAATGAAAATATGAGAAGAATTTTTAAATATTCGAAACTTCGTTATTTTTTTTATCTTATATAGTTGAGCTTAAAATATTGCTTTTAGTGAATTTTATTCTTGAAAAAAGCTTCACATATTGTACAAATGTGCATTCATATTTCGAAAAAGGGAAAATACTTATATCTACATATAAATCTCAATGTTTTAAGGAAGTTATGATTTTATGTTGGGCCACAATCATTGCAGTGCTGGGCCGTATGGGGCCCGTGGGCTACGGGTTGGGCGGCCCTGCTTTAGACCTTTAGTTTAGTTAATTAAGTAAGAATTTGGGAGCCAGAAGGCTTGCGCAATAAAATAAAATAAAAATATAGCGTGCTTATAACAACAACTCTAATCATTATTGAGCCCTTTAAAGAACTGATTAAATCACACGACAACCTTAAGCGAACATTTGATAAGCCACAAACTGCATTCTTATCGAAATAAATTCATTCTAGATTCAAACTAAAATCAAAATAACTACTTTAAGAATTGATATATGATAATTAAGCAAGCATTTGATTGATGTTTTTCAGCTCCGCGCCTGTAAATTTAAAGGTATGCATTCAAATAGAACTCCCTGGAATGCGGGTTGCGTTGACAGGCGCGCTGAATATCTGACATATTTTATCACCAGCTTTGTATGAAGCACATCAAATCACAAGTCAGAACACAAATTACTGATGTTCATTTAGAAAACTGTTTGTGTGTAGCGACAACATCAGTCGAGATCAATTTTGATGCACTTAGCTCTACAAAACAAAGTCAGACGTCTCACTTTTAAATATTTTTAAATTGTCTAATAAATATGTTTGATTCTCAGTTATGTTTTATTTTCTTAAAAAATTTAATGGCTGATTCTCAAAAAAAAAATCGAAAAATGTTTTTGATAATTTGATGGAAATTTTTTTAATTATTATGGAATTTCTTTTTAAATTTGATAGTACTAAGGCTAATTGTCTAAAACGTTATAGTGGTCCCCAACTTTTTTGAGTTTAAAGGGGGTGTGGGGGTCCATATAGTTCTGGGTTCAGAATAGTTAAAAAAATATGGGATACCCGGAAAAAAATATCATAAATGATGAGAGACAACTTGGAACATAAACTTGATCTTCTACTGGTTTACTGGACCGTCCCTTAGAAAACCAACACCAATAATTTGCATGAGGGACAAAACTAGAAAAAATAACCTTATAATTTCCCATGTGAATTTACGATACTTTATTAATACTAGGACCACCCATAAATATATGATCAATGATATTTAAATAAGCGCTTAACTTTTTAAAACACGGGGTGAGGGAATAACGGTCCAAAATGTAAACTTGGAAAAAAATGATTTTTTTTTAGTTTTAACACTAAATCTCACAATTCTTCTCCATTATACAAATGTTAAATCGGACATTACCAAGATAATAATAGGGCATATTTTGTCTATTGGGTGGTTTTGGAATAACACTTGACATACTACTCCATATCTCATTTAATCATTACTTATTATGAATCCCTTAAAGACATTTCAAACTTATTCATAGTCTTCGACAATGATCTTCTGAGACCTTTTACATCTTAGGCCTCAGTTTTTATACTAAGGATCAAGGCAGGAACTTTTTGTGGCTCGGGCGGCGTGTGCCGCGGGTACTCCTATTGCTGTGCTGTGGGGGGCGCCGCTCTGGTGTCATATTGGTCCTTGTTAAGGGGTAAAAATAAATTTTTTAATACTATAGAGTTGGCCAAATGCTTTGTTATGAGCAAGGCCAGGGAGGGGAAAAAAAAAAAAAAAAAAAAAAAAAAACACTAAATCTCATAACTCATAGTCCAGTCTGGAATATTGCCAACTTCTAAAAACAATAAGGCAGCGTTCACTATATAATTTACCGCATAACGAATATCATTGAAAAAGCTTTTGAAGAAAAAAGTCTGTGCAGCAGTTTTTCTTGATGTTGCTCAGGCTTTCGACAAAGTTTGACATGAAGGCCTTTTGGTCAAACTACATGAGTATCTACCTGAACAGTTTTTCGAAATATTGCAATCTTATATCAAAGATAGACGCTTTCGAGTTCGCCATGGCGATGAGCATTCTGAACTAAAGCAAATATCTGCTGGAGTGCCTCAGGGCAGTGTTCTTGGCCCAACTCTATATTTGTTATTTACAACTGACATTCCACTTGATGAGAATGCTGCTATAGCTACATTTGCTGATGATACAGCACTCCTTGCAGTCGATGAAAATGTTTATGAAGTTACAGCTAAGCTACAAGGTGCCATAAACAAAATCAACGAATGGACCAAACGATGGCGAATAAAGCTCAATGAAACAAAGTCAACCCATATCAATTTTACCTATAAGAAAATAGTTACTATTCCTATCCAAATTAATCACCAAAGAATACCTTATGCCAATACAGCTAAGTATCTAGGCATGACTCTAGATGCAAAACTAAAGTGGAAAGAACACGTAAAGATTAAAAAACAAGAACTTAACATCCGAAAACTTTACTGGCTACTTGGACGCAATTCAGAGCTGTCTGTGAGAAATAAAATTTTAATTTATAGACAAATTTTGAAACCCGTATGGACCTACGGGATTCAATTGTGGGGCTGTACAAAAAAGTCCAATATAGAAATTATACAAAAATTTCAAAATAAAGTCCTAAGAAGTATTGTAAATGCCCCTTGGTACATCAGAAATAGTGACCTGCACCGAGATCTACACCTCGATGCAGTCACAGAAGAAATCCACAAATATGCCGTTAGACACCACCAACGTCTACACAAACATGAAAATCAAGAAATGAAACAAATGCTCAACGTTGATGATAATGTTCGTCGACTAAAAAGAAGAAAAACATATGAACTATTTAGTTAACAAATTATATTAATTATTCCATTTGGATAATATTGATCTTATTATTGTATATATATTGTTAAGTGAGGAATTATATTTGTTAAATATTTTCCTAAAGTGTGCTTTAAGTATGTGAATAACAAATCTTTTGTCAATTATGAAATAATTGGTTAAGATAAATAAATAAATAAAAAAAAAAAAAAACTATATAATTTGAAATTATGTTTTAGTCCCACTTTTAAACAACGGCGAGGGAATGATTCGTTTTTTAAGGACGAATTTAAAATATATATTTTGTGACTTTTCCGTTTGTGGTGTTTAAACTAAATACATATTTATGTACAGCCAGTACTACTATATATGAATAAATTATAAGATAGTAGACAGTTATAAGAAACTTTTCGAATTAGCTTTTTGAATCTATGTGAATTTGGAGGTTAGGACACAGTGAGGGAATGATTTTGAGGGTATTTACTTGAACATATATTTTTTATTTATGATAAAAAAATATAAATATATTTCTGAAATTGGCTCGCCTGGCGAAAAGGTTGGCCACCCATGGTCTAATACTCTAATGGAATTTATGGCCTCAAAGCCCCCCCCCCAAAGGAACACCGAATTCCCCGGCTTGTTATAAGGCAAGTGACCCTCTTCAGATAACATGAATGATCAGCTGATAGTTTAGTTTTAGTCTTCACAAACCCAATCGAATACCCGCAATCCAATCGAGTTGATTACCAAGGCCCATAGGCATATAAGAATATCTTACATGGAAACGCAGCGACCGTACTCATTTAAAAAAGTATATGGACAATATCATATAATGGTGAATGCCTAAAGACAGTGAGCATAAACAAATCATCTGTCACATTTTTCTTTCTATAATTTATGAATATATATACGATCCAATCTGCTTACATCTTTCAGAATGTTTCTCTTGGGGCTGTTTTTTATTTTTGTTTATTTTTCTTGTATTTACTACCGACTTTTCCAATGATTTATGGAGATTTCGATCTAGTATGAATGGATCTAATGTTCTGTGATGCAGGTTGAAATATTCTTAATATATACAATATTATTAATTTTAACAGGTATAGATTTTTTTATTGGTATTATGACATTATAAGTATATTTATTAATAGAGAATATCTTTTGAATATATAGAAAATTCTACTGGAAGAACAATTTCAAAGGTAAGAAAAAATTCTTACCCCTCAGTAATAAAGTTTCACTTCAAAAAACACAACCCCTTATCATAGTTGTAAATAATGTATGTCAATTAAACAGCAAGTCCTTGTCAACACTTTGCATTAAGCTCTCTAATATTCTAGCACAAATTCTCGTGAAAAGTCACTAGATCATTTATCTAAACGTTTATACACAAGTTTTTTGTGATACCCTCCGTGGTCTTGTCTGGGCCAAATTTTGTATGGTAAGTTTTAGAACCTTGAGGAACTTTTGGTGCAAAAATCAAGTGGAAGTGGGAAAAGAAATTAAAATTTTGGGTATTTGACAGATCTAGACCAAATTCCTCAGATATCTATCCAAAATGAGAGGGTTACATATGAAAGGTTAAACCCCTATAGCCCAAGTCACAGGACCCCAGTATCATGAAAAGAAAAAGAAAAGGAATACATTTTATGAGTTGGGTTTGAATTTTTAAATTTATTTAAAATGTGTTTCTATTTAAAATGACGGTGGGAAAGAGCTCCAAATGGATGTTTTTAAGGTAGTTGTTTCGCGACAATACTAGCAAAAAGTTAATGCTAGAGTATATAGAACAGACAATAAGGATTCATAATTCATAAACCCAAGACTTTTTGCTATTTTTGTACCACTACTAGCCAATCCCGTGCTCGTTTGACAAATCTGGCAACACTGTCAGAGCTTGTATATATTTTATCATACAAATTTCAGATAAAGTACATTATAAAGGGAGATTTATAAAACAAAAAGTTCTTAATAAGCGATTGAAAGCTGTTGCGACAATGGCTAAAGCGAAAAAACGTCAAAAAAATTACTAAAGTTAACCCACTTTTTAGGTTAAATAAATGCGTTGTTGCCAGCTTGTTTTTAGTGTAAATTTTTTATTATTTATTCATTATTATCTCAGAAACTGTGTTGTAACTGTGAATTAAAATTTTCTTAAAAAATGTATTAGTTATTGTTCAATGTTGGTTTAGTTTTTTATAACAATGGTAAGAAGAGTTTCTTAATTATAACTAAATATGTATGTAAACTTTCTGATATCCCGTATAGTGCAATGTATAAGAGTCTGAAAAACTCTATCTTTGGAATTTAATATCTCCGGAACTATATTGTTCATAAATTTCGTTTTGCCACTAAATCGATGCAAAAGTATTTAAATAATAATCTGTCTAAATTTCAAAAAAATCCTAAGAAAACCCTAATGGTGATTTTGTACCTGTGGGCGTTTATAGAAATGTCTTAACTTAAAATTATGAAAAAATATCTTGAATTCAGTCATTCCCTCCTTATCAACGAATATTAAAAACGGATTTGATACCTCAAGTATTTTTGGAGTTATATCGTAAAGTATGGATCTCTAGATATGCTGTTCGAATCGCACTTGTCCATCTTATTCAATAAATGTTGCGGGGATTTAAATGGGAAAAACGAAGGAAAAAAGTTGGTTGAGAAACAGATTGAACCCACAATCGAATAAAGATTTTTAATTCAAAAATAGTTGATTGATTTGGCTACCATTCCATCATAATACAGTTTTAGTTTCTAATCCGTCCCCTAGAAAATACTTTTAATATAATCTTTTAGTATTTATTATATCAGAAATATTTGATTGATAGCGGGATGTCTCAGAAAATTTAGGAAGTCAGCATGCACATTGTAATCCTAAGAAAAATCATCCTAAAGTAATGGATTTCGCAGCAAAGGCGGCTGCAAATGCTCACACAGCCTCAGAAAGTCAAGATAGTGTTGCCAAAAATTTTGCGACTCTTGCAGGCGAAATGGTTAAAAATGATATGGCGGAAAAGGCAGCAATGGAGGCAAAAATGGCCCAACTGGCATATGCGGCAAAAGAAGAACTTGTGGAGCAATCGATAAATGAATTGAAGGTTGAGGAAAGTATCTTGAAGCAACAAAATACCCTCAAAGAAGAAATAGATTTACAAGTACAAGCTTCTCAACAGGAAGCACAAGAAGCTATTAACCAGGTGATAATTTTTTGTTTTTTATGGACAATTGGTACCCCAAGAATAATGAAAAATAAAATTTCGAATAAAATAATTTATTGGGACGTCATTCTCATCCTCTTAAAAACGGATGTTTGGGAGGGTCTTCACTCTATCTTCAGGGCTAAAAAGGGTCAGAAGGAAATGTATAAGAACTTCTTTCGTCTCTCCTTCAACATATAAGAAGGAAATTTCTTGAATGTTTCCTTCGTTGACCCTTTATAGCCCTGAAAATGGAGTTAAGATCCTCCGAAACGTCGGTTTTTAAGAGGATGAAAATGACGTTATAATAAATTATTTTATTCAGCATTTTATTTTTCTTGGGCTGCCTTTCCAGCAATTCTCCATTGAATCCTACAAGTCCGTCTTCAAAAGAAAATACTTCTAATATATTTGTTTATTATTATTTTTTTAGCGTTCCGTTCAAAAGAGAGCCTATTAGCGCAATCTACAATTTCTGTCTGTTAGAGCAATGTGCATTGCAGCTCTTAATACAAACTTGAAATTTACAAGTTATATGTATTTATTTTTGCCAAAATCAAAAATCGTATTATAATTTTAGTCAACTGATTATTTAGGTCGGGGTCGAAATTTTTGTGCGTCCATAATATTTTTTTATTATGGAGTATTTAGATATCCCTATAAATATCTCCTTAAGTATAATATGGCTAATTAAAGAAAATAGATAATTAGATAATTCACAATTATATACAAAGTTAAATTTAGGGAACGAAGAAAATATTATATTCATTATAGACAAAAGGATCATTATATTTACACGGCCTCGTTGTGGTCGCGCCCCGGGTGAAGAGAAAATTATTTCCGACCTTCGGGGTCTGCGATCGATTGGGAGGCGCTGGGATATTTAATTGTTTAATTAATTAATCAAGGCCAAAGCTGCGAAAAATGAATGAGGACGAGATTAAAGAAATTCCATAATTCATATAGACATTAGGTATTAGGTTAGTTCGGAGATCACTGGCTAAGAGGATAAAGGAGCTAATACTCTTATGACAAAGCATCGCAGGGCTTCGTCCCTCCAAAAGCATTTCCCTTCCTCGATACAAATGGCTACATCCAAGACGAAAACAATATTCCAATCACTTACCACTTTTTTCGAATAAGAAATGACAAAAGAATCGTTTACGACCCACACCTGGACGGTTACGATCCATACAGATTTTGATGGTTCAACAAAGCGAAATCTGATAAGGACAGGAAAGAGACAGTGAATGTTAAAAAATACTGGTGGCTCGATGTCTAATGAAATTGTTAAAAATAGCATATTAACAATACACTAGTTATAGAAGAAAAAAATATAACCTCACAGCCTAATAACTCTCTCCCCGCATGCTTCGTCCTTCCAAAATCCCCACTAATGTCCTCTCTCAAACATCCTAAAAAACTGGGTTTTTCCTGAGCATTTTCCCAGATAAAAATAACAAAAAAAAAACCCCGATACTCTACCTAATAATCAATAGAGTAAAATTTCCCAAATGATTACTGTATAAATAAATTTGCGATTAACCAAATCGGCGAATGCCCTTTGCAGGGCAATGTACGATTTCTCATTCCACTCTGTAAATTAAATCCCACATGTCTTGGGATCAAACTGTATATATATTGCAGAGGAGGCCACAACGTGGCTCGCGAGCCGCATGCGGTTCTTCAGTCAATCTCGTGCGGCTCTTGAGGCCTCTTGAATAATAGTGATTTTAAAAAGTACAGGGTGGAGCATAACCATACATACCATCTTTTGAAGAGGTATAAAAAAATGAAAAAATTTAACTAAAAAAACTGAATATATTTTTGAAAATAACATAAAATAATTTCTTTTTAATGTATTTTAAACATTTTCAGATAAAAGGGGGGGGGGGGTGAAAAATCAAAATTCTAGCCCTTTCGACCAAAATCAACCAAATTTTGTATACATATTCTGTGGACCTCCAGAGGGCTAGAAATTTCAAAAACTAACCACTCAAAATGGGGGAGGGTCAAAAATGAAAATTCTAACCCTTTGGACCAAACTAAGTATATAAAATTTTTTTGCATTTCTAGTCTTCTATGGATACAGAATATGTATACAAAATTTGGTTGAGTTTGGTCAAAAGGGCTAGAATTTCTTTTGACTCCCTCCTCTTTTTTATCTGATAATGTTTAAAATACATTTAAAAGAAATTTCATTTATTTTCTCTTCAAAAATATATTTAATTTTTTTCTAGTTAAATTCTTTCATTTTTTATATCTCTTCAAAATGTGGTAGATCTTTATGCCCCACCCTGTATAATATTTAAATTAAAAAAGTAATAATACAAAAATTGAATTAATTTGTAATTTGTAAAGTTATAAGTAGAGAAAAAATATATGTTATTTCATTTATATTTTATAAAATAAAAAATGTGTCTTTTTTTTAATAAAATATTAATTTATCTCCAAACAATGTGCCTCGTTTTGAAACAGTTTTATAAACTTGCGGCTCCCAAAGTTAAGGTTAGTGGCCACCCCTGATATATTGTATCAAATTTGCTCAATAAAAAAGACATTATACAAAAAAAAAAAAAAAAAAGCATCGCAGTAGACATACGATGATCCCGGGTTCGAACCCCGTCTGATCCTTTTGTTTATAATAAAAATAATATTTTCCGTGTAAAAACTTGTAGTTATTTTTTTCTGCCTTAATAAACATCCTTTTCAAACTAAAAACTAATAAATTGACATATTCTTATGTGGCTATCCACTTGACTTTACCATACACTTCTAGTACAAAATTTAGTTGAGTTTGTTCAAATGGCCTAGATTTTTATTTTTTGACCTCCCCTCCCCCCTAAATATGGCGCCAAAAAAATATTTTCGTTATTATAGGTTCATTTTATAGTATATTTCATTTTTCTTGTCTTTTTAGTTTGAAAATATTATAATTTTAAATTTTAATCTCCTTTACCCCTCTTAATTTTGGGCCGATATGCACCAAAATCTAATCAGCTCTTAATCTCAATGCACCGAAACTACGTGTGAAATTTGGTTTTGATATTCCCACTAGTTTATGAGCTAGTACGTCCACAAAAATTTGGTAACGTGCACATACTAACAGAGACTAACTAACAGACATTTTGACAAAACGATTATCTCGAAAAATATAATTTTTTCGATCCTTACTGATTAGGGCTTTTTATGGACCGAAATGCCATGGTTTCGCCAAATTTTTTTAATCAAAATAGTTTCAGCCGTTTTTGAGATATTTCGAAAAAAAGAAGCAAAAATAACACTTTTTTCATGCATGATTACAATACTTGACCCGAGGGGTGATCCGCGATTGGAAGTAGGTGTACAGCTCTTTGGAAGTATTTTGCAAGTACTTGGAAATATTTGAAAGTACTTGGAAATATTTGGAAGTACCTGGGAATCTTTGGAAGTACTTGGAAATATTTGGAAGTGCTTAGAAATAAGTGGAAGTACTTGGAAATATTTGGAAGTACTTGGAAATATTTGGAATTACTTGAAAATATTTGGAATTTCTTGGAAATATTTGGAAGTACTTGGAAATATTTGGAAGTAGAAGTGAAAGTAGGTGTACAGCATATTAGGTCGCGGCTCACTCTCAGACTTTACCATACCCTCCCTGTATGGTAAAGTAAAAAGCTCAAATATTAAAAGTTGTGTTTTTAAATCGACATAGTACATTTATTGCACTGAGTTTTATAAGATAACTAAAAATCGGTCCACTTGATAAAAAATTATCCCTAAATTTAATATTAATTTATATTTTTTTCCTAGTTAAAGGCTATTAAAGCAGTACAAAGACTTGCTGAGAAACATGTATCGACTGCTCAAGATCAGCTTCAAGAAGTAATGAAATCTCAAGGAATAATAAATGATCTTGAGCAAGAAACACTGCGTCGCGAGCAAGAACTCGCTTCAGAATTGAGCCGAGAGCGATGCGATCTGGAGAAAACAAAGAAAGCAGCAAGAGCTGCGACGGCTGCAGCACAAAGAGCTAAACAGAATACTTCCAATGGAGGTGCGGGGACAGACATCATGAATGCAAGTCCGAATATGGGCCTAGAGACTTCATCCAATGATATGTTCGATACTAAAATGAGCAGGATTAAAAGGCGAACAAGAAAAAGAGATGGGACTAATTGTTAAAGAAATAGACAAAATTTACAAATATGAAACCATTCAATGCTACCTCATTTTTTAATTCATTGTACTTTTCTGAAATATAAATAAACCTAGCTACGCTGTAATTGAATTTATGTATAGTAATATTAAATAACGAGTAATAAAATAAAAATATAATATTTGTATTTGTCTGAGCTTTTACTTAACTAGGGCCGCTGAGAGCATTCCCGGGCCCAAGGGTTGAATCTCATTGCCCCCCGCCCCCTCATCCCCACCTTCTTATTGAATATTTCGTCAGCTGAGAATTTGAGTGAGCCAAGTCCATACCCAGACAGACTGGAATATTGCAGCAATATTGCGAGCCTTGCACGATATTGGCAATATTGTGAACCTTGCACAATATTGGGTCAACATTGCAGTGGTAATATTGCAGCAGCATTGATGCAATGTTGCTGCAATATTACCGAATGTTGCTGCAATGTAAAAGAGGCGGACATAGGTATATTGCTGCAATGTTCCTTCAAGATTTAATATTGCAATGTAATATTGCTGCATTATTCCCTTCTGGCTGGGCATATTCTTATTGTGAGAAATCGAAATTCAAAGTTTTCATATCCATTTTCTTCCATTATTGTATACCTAGTATAAGTCATACTTTCCTTTATATTAGAAAGATACATAGAAAATTAAAATAAAAACGCAATTTCAAAACAAAATGCTTTATAATTAAAAAGTTATAAGCAATTGCTTATTGGCTTAGTACAAAAAAAATTGAAAAAAATTAAAAATGCATCACTTTTATATCAAATGCTTATATATAATTTTAATCAACTTCCATAGGTGATATTTCGTAAAAATAAGTACAAATAACTTATTAATACCTATCTCATTTTTTATTTAACATATTAATATGACTTACGACTAATTAATGTATTAATGATGTATCAAAATTAATTAGAGTTTAGTCGATTTGTTCTTACCTTGGAAGAATGCAAGAATAGCTCCCGCGACTGCAGGTCTGCACTGGTCGATTTCAGCCACATACCTAAATGAATAAGATGCCGTTTTAAAATCCGATTATCTTGAATGCATTTCTCTAGGTGGGCTCTATTCTCTAAAACAGTAAAATATAAAAGAGAATTTTTATTTAAAAAAAGGAAAATTATCAGTAACAGATAAATGAAAATAAATTTAACATGAACTTTTAGATATCAATTTTTTATCTAATTATTATTATATAATATTGGACCAAAAAAATCAATTTTAATTAATAGAATAATTAACCCACTTTTTTTTTTTTTTTTTTAATGCAATCGAATGCAAGAAGGGGTGCACCAGTAAAGGTGTAGCCCCTATGGATCTCGAAAGACCCTTGCATTACCGAAGAGAAGGGAAAGTTGATTAAGTGAGAGGGTGTAGACGTAGGTGTCTATGCACCCTGGTTTTGAAGGTTTGAAGATCATAGGTGCTGGGAAAGATAGAGGCTGGGAGAGAGTTCCAGTTCCTTGAAGTCATGGGGATATATGTATTCGCGAATGAAGTGGTCCGGCACTTTTCCAATTTGACCGCAAAAGAGTGTTGGGAGTCGGCAAAACGTGTGCTGCGTGCAAAGTATGCTTTGGGGGGAATTATTGATTTTATCTCCACAAGTTTGGAAACCCCTGGTATATTTCATTTTTTTTTTTTTTAGTTGTATAATCTTATAATTTTAATGTTTTAACCCCCCCACCCCCTTAATTTTTAGTTCGATTTCAATCTCTAATCAGCTCTTAATCTCGATGCACCAAAACTAGATGTGAAATTTTGTTTTGACATTCACATTAGTTTTTGAGCTAAAGGCTACACAAATTTGGTACGTACATACAGTGTGGCAGCCCGAGGCAAGTTTTAGGATGGAGCAAGGACCAATTATGGCGCCCCCCTTACTTGCACGCCTGATTCTATAAATGGGCAAAATGGGCACATGCCCAGGGGCGTAAAGGGGGCGCAAGAGAATAGACAAGATTGGTCTCAAACAAGTTAATTAGTAGTAGTTAGATGTAGAATGTGCTATAACCATAACGCCTGTAACTGCAGTAGTTTATAACTGCAAGGTCTACAGTTTTTAAGGTTGCCGGTTGCCAGTCCGGGACACGGCGAGTCCATAGGTGGTGGATAATGGAAAGACTCACCAAACTAAGGTGGAGTTAAGGGAGAAATCCCTCCCGAACCAAAACTGGCAAAGATTAATGGGTGGGGGGGGGCGCACCTGCCTGTATAGTTTGCCCATAGCGCCACGAGGGTTAAAAACGGGCCTGCTTACTTATATATACATATATATATATATACTACATATATACATATATATACTTATATATACCAGTTGGATCTTTGGTGCCACTGGCCAATCTTTGGGCCTTGCGGTGAAAGTGCCTGTCACCTGATTGGCCATCCCAGTCCCTCCATTTACCATCTACCGTTTGTTAGTGGTAAAAAGCATTTACTTTGCGACATACAACCGGCCCTTAAGGTCATTCACATACTACCCACACGCTTGCAATCAAAAAATCGAAAAGCGAAAACATTTTGACAAAACAATTGATATCTCGAAAGATGTAATTTTTTCTATGTTCATTGTTCACTCATTAGCATTGGCGTAGTTAGGGAATTTTTCTAGGCAGCCGCAGTGGCGGCGCCAAGGATGAGCAAGGTGTGGCGACCGCCCAACCCAAATTGCTCTCGCCCAACCATCCACCCAACCTGTTCAATTGATCATTTGAGCAAAAAATATTGAAAAACCAAGTTGATAAAATTAAAAAAAGGTAAATCACTTTCAATATTATAGACCTTAACAATAATAATAATAATTATACATTACAATTCCGTTTATTGGGCCTTCGAGGACCAGGGGCGCCTCTTACAAAGATAAGATAGAATAGATAGAATACCTTGTCCATATTTATTTAAACTTCACACTTTCAGCTTCAGAACACATAAATTAAAAATCAGAGCGGGTAGCTGAGAGAGCCAGGTTTAATCCTGATTCACATTTCGCCTTTTTTTTGTTTTTGTATTTACAATGAAATAATTAAACGCCACCCGCTCACTATGTTCTTCTGCTGAAAGTGTTAAAATTAAGGAGAGATCCCCTCATCGCCCTATATGTTAAATCGTTTATAGTCTTTTGGGACAACTCTGCAGTAGTCGAAATTCCCTCTGCATATGGGAAGATAATTTTTTTGAGACCTACATTTTACAATCTGTAGTTTTCTTGATTTATTAAGCATACAATTAATTTCATAGCATAAATAGTTATTAAGATATTGAGTCGATTTTTCTAGGGGGTCAATGCCCCCCTTGCCCCCTCCCCCTTAACTACGCCCATGCTCATTAGGACTTTTTTGTAGATCAAAAAGCCATTGTTTTGCTCAATTTTTTTAATCAAAATAGTTTCAGCGGTTTTTGAGATATATCTGAAAAACGAAGCAAAAACCACCTTTTTTCATGCACGATTAAAATACTTGACCATATGACCATTCCCTGTACGGTAAAGTAAAAAACTGGAGATATTAAGTTTTGGAAGAGAAAAAACATTTTCCAAATCAAATGTTATACCCGCAGTAACACCATATTTAAGACTTTTATCTTTGTCTTTTTTCTCTTTAGGTACATTCAGCTTTTGTTTGGGTATGTTCATTATGTTCAGTAATTATATTATTGAATCCATAGTAGATATCTACTGTTGTAATATAATAATTAAAGTACCTGGCCACCATGCTCGGTAACTTTATGCTTAAGCTAAAAGCAATATATTAATCCCCGAATCCCCCCGGAGCCCTACCACTTGACCCCATCTCCTGTACCCCTGTACCCCACATCCGTCCCCACCTACACCCCCACCCCTCCACCACTTCCCTCGCCCCCATACCTCTCCACCATTGCACCCCCACATCTCCCCCACCCTCGCCCCCTCACCCAGTTTTTGCATTTCTAGCCTTGTAGTGGCCCACAGATTGTGTTTATAGGTATAGGTATTTAAATAAATACCGTATAATTATTTTTTTAAATTGAATAACAATTTTTGAGTTCATCAATTAAATTGCAAAATTCTATTGTAGAAGAATATGTTTGTGGGATTTAAAACTCGATTTTTAATCAATTAAATTGCCTAACTTTTAATATAAGATAATAATATTCACTCCTTGGACCCCCAACCCACGAACCCCCTCACACTCCACTCCCCCCGAAACCAATCCAGCACCCCTACCCCCGCACCCGTGCCCCCCCCCCCCCCCTCCGTACCACCCCACTACGCCACTGGACCCTCACCTGAACCCCCCACTCCACCAACCCTGCACCTCCGCTCCACCCCCTATTCCGACTTACTCCCTCACTCCACCCCCATTCCACCTCGCGCACCCCATGCACTAACCCACCTCCACACCACCCCCGCACCCAGTTTTTGCATTTCTAGCCTTCTAGTGACCCACAGATTATGTATACAAAATTTGATTGAGTTTGGTCCAAGAGAAGGAATTTTCATTTTTTGACCCTCCCCCCCTTTGGGTGGTTAGTTTTTGCATTTCTAGCTCTCTAGAGGCCCACAGATTATGTATACAAAATTTGGTTGAGTTTGCTCCAAGGGCAAGAATTTACATATTTTTCACCCTCCTTCCATTTTTGGGTGTTTTTTGAGGGGAATTTTTTTAAACAAATTGTCAGCAATCACATCCTCTACAACTTTGCTCATTATAAAATTTGCCGTAGAGTTAATAGTTTAGGAGTTATTGGATAATTTTCATTAGTGCGCCCCCAAAACCCCCTTTTGGGGTCAAAATATCAAAACGTTATATAGCTAAAAACGTAAGTTAGAAGACATCTGATACAAATATGAAATTTCATATTAATCCCTTCAGCCTTTTTTACGTGAATCGTGAGCAACTTTTCGCGGAAACCACTGAAACAGACAGACATACAGACAGACAGGAATTTTGTTGAGGGTGTTTTCGTTCATAACTTTGCTTGAAACGAGTGCAACAAAAATTTGGGGCAATCTACAGACAAAACCTTAATTTTATATATATAGATAGATACAAGAATTTCTCATTTAATAATATATAAAAGATAAGGATAAAATCATATGATGTGTCCAACACAAAACTTTCACTTATAATTTTCATCTATAAAATTACACAGGTCCGTGATTAAAAGTTTGTTAGAATAATTCTACATGGTCCTTGTAGAATTTTAGCTAATAAATCCGAAAATAGTTGTTTTTTGTATCAAATCACATTTTTTCACAAGCCAAGAACAAATAAAGATAAAGTTATATAAGTGGGCTCACCTAATTTTGTAATATTATCCTATAATAAAAGTCATTGATAAGACACTCAAAGTAATTTAAAATTAAAATTTTATTTTGTACCATTATGTATCTAATAACCTTGAATTTGTAAAAAGTCCAAGTCACGTGACTATTTCTGGTTCGCTGATTGGCTGAGGACTTGATTCATTCCATTTTTAAATAGCCGGGTTTTTTCAAAAACCTCAAATTTAATCATGAATGTTAAAAATAAAACTTATTGTAAAATTAAAATTAAGGAAAAACTATATTATGTAAAAAAATCTACTGGGATCCGTTTGATGGTCTTTTTCTTGTTGAATTGTAAATAATTTAAATTAGTATACTTACTTCTTTTGGATTTTGTTGGAATAATGAAACCTTATAAAAACTTGTACTTATTTTTTTTTTCTGGCTTTATAAACATCCTTTTCAAACTAAAAAACTCCAATATTAAAAGTTGTGTTTTTAAATCGACATTTATTACAATGCGTTTTATAAGATAACACAAATAAAAATCGGTCCACTTGGTAAAAAATTATCGCTGAAAATAAATAAAAAAAAAAAAGATTCCGACGAATTGAGAATCTCCTTCTTTTTTTGAAGTCGGTTAAAACTACTATCAGACCAAGTGGACTTGGTTCATTTTATAATAAGAAAGTCTTCTACAATAAGAGTTAAAAAATTTTAAAAATGGACTTGGTTCACAGGTTCACTCTAATTCTTTATTTATTATCATATTTAATGTAAATTAAAAATAGTAGGATAAAAGTTTAAAGTTCAAAATAAAAGGGTTTCAGAGACCGGACCCTAGGGCTACAGCCTCCTGCCCATCTTTATCTATTCAACCAATACCTAAATTTTTCTATATTCTACCTAGCCTGCATATTTTCTTCCAAAACATTATATTTTCTTCTGAGTCTTTCAATGGGAATCTTTAACTTCCAACTAAATCAACTAACGCAAAATTAGAACCAAGAATGGCCTTAATCTATGATCTATTTTAACGGTTTTGGCTAAATATAAAAATCCAAATTGATGTAAAGTTAAGATTTCTAAATCAACTCATGAGAGGGGGACAACTACTAATCTTTATTATATGACAGATAGGCTTTATTCACTTCTTAGGGAATTAAACCTGAATGCCAAAAATGCAATCTGGACATTCCCCAAACAGACCTCCTAAACACGTCTCAATAAATCTAACTAGGATGAATCGAAAAGTCTAAGGGCCAGTTGTATCGATTGGTAAAGTCTTGTAAAAGTTGACAAAGTGTAAACCTTAGAATTCATCTTGGGCCCGGCCGGATGGCCAATCAGATGACACGCACTTTCATCTGATTGGCCATCCCGCCGGGCACATGGTGAATTCTAAGGTTTTACCCTTTGTCAACTTTTACAAAGACTTTACCAACCGACATACAACTGGCCCTTAAGGAGAATACTGGCAGTTGTGGCTCTCTATCTCTACATTTAGAGAAACACAGCGGGTTAAAGATAATTGAAATAATTACAAAATAATTTTGATTTTTAAAAATAACATTTATTTAAATACATATAAAAATACATATATGTTTATAAACGCTTTTAAATGCCAATTTAATTTTGCTGATCATATTGTACTTCAACGTTAATATTATTGCACTTATCAAAAGATAATGATGAATTTTATTAAATTATTATTATTTAATTAATGACATCATACAAGAAATATATATATATATAGAGTCAATTAATGAATATGGATAACATTGATCTATTCTTAAATATGATAATATTTCTATTAATAATTGGCCGAAGATTGTTTATCAATCGATTTTTTTAAATAAAATTTGTTATCGATAAAAGGATTTATTTTTACTCTTAACTATTAAGCTTGGTCCACAGTGCATAGACTTTTGCCTGTGCATACGTGTGAATCTTGCTTGATAAAAAGTTTGAAATAAAAAATATATAATATATTCCAAAGGAGATACTCTTCAAATTAAATTAAATGAAAAGTACATTTCTCAAGGGACATTTAGGCGAACATTGATAAATTTTCAATTGTTCATGACTTGTAATTTGTCATTGAAGCAAATTATCAGTAAACAATTGCTGGGAACACAGGAGTTTTTTAATTAACAAGTAAAAATAAAGATTAAAAAATTCCTTTAATTATATTTTTGGAGTTTTATTTTAAATACTCTTTACATATTTCAGATTTTTAGCCCATCATCAGGAGTTTGCAAAAGTCTTTTGTAAAAACCCGAAATATGTATAGAGTATTTAAAATAAAACTCCAAAAATATAATTAAAGGAAGTTTTTATTTTTACTTGTGAAACACCACTATAATCCGTTAAAAAACTCCTGTGTTTAATATGTTTCACTATAAACCAACACCGCTTTCCCTAAATGTAATTGCTGGGAACATGGAACATTTCGTGAAAATTGAAGCAATATGTTGCCAGCAATTAATTGCTTTAAAAAATGATCGCCTATGTCCCTAGAAGGAACAATTTTTTTTTAAAGAGTTAGGTGTCGGATTAAGGTGAAACATTTTTAATAAAAAGTAAGTAAAATTACATTGAAATTTTACTTATTTTTTACCTAAGAGGAACCTTGATTCTTGATTTAATTTCAAAGTAAATAAATTCTCAAAATTGGCACAGAATCTCCCTACCACTGCCTTAAAATAAATCCGTATTCAAATAAATACTTTTATATTTTTATAACAAATATAATATTATTCACAACATTTTAGACATTTATATAAGTTTATATAGATTTACATGTATATATATATTTTAACCTGGTTTATACATAACAAACTTGAGCGTAAATCCTTGTTAATCGTAAGTATTAGGAGACCCTGGTAAAATCTTAACATGCTTAATTTTGAAAGAATTCTATGATTACTTTTGAAAAGATTTTTCATTTTTCTGTGATGTTTCGTGATTCTTTCTATTAAATAAGAAAAAAAAAACATTCAAGAGTTGCCTTTTTTTCTTTATAATTAAAAAAAATTCAGATTTCTATATCTGACATAAAATTAATCTCAAGGTGTATTTAGAAGAGTAAGAAAAATGTACTATTTTGTGGCAATTTTTCGGCAAATAGTTTGGTTTGGTTTAGCGTATAACGTGAATTATTCATAAATAATCGTGATGACGAAAAAAAAGCGGGAGGCCTGATTTCAAACCTTGCTCGCGGCAAAAATTTGACTGGCTATATTCCGCTTCTATACTAACGCTACTAAGTCTTAATAAAAGTATTATATTACATAGGATTTAACTTTAGTATCCGAGGCCGAAAAAAAAAAATTGATCACATTAAAAGTTGAACGTCTAAGCTCTAATTCAGTGGTTTCCAACTTTCAGAAAGAAGAAAGTAGCGAACCACTAAGTCAATAAATAAATACCCCTTCTCCATTGATTATCTATGCTCAAAAACTAATATTTTAGAATTAAGATACAAAAAAAATTTAATCTACTTGACTACTTCTACTTTGTACTTGTAGGACCACCGAGGCTTTCTCGGAAAATCGGGAACCACTGCTCTAAGTGAACTTTAACATCTTCACTTTGAGTTACATATAAACCAGGATCAATATATATGCGAATAAGGAAGATCATTAAAAAGCATGGAAAAAATATTCTATTAGGAAGCGTATTTTATAAATTATAAAATTTGTATATACCACCCTGTAAGCACGATTATATTAATATTTTATTTATGGCAGGGGGTAAAATATGTAGAGGTGAATTGAAATAGAGAAATTTTTAATTATATAAAATGGCCGTTTCTAATCAAAATTTTAAATCAAAACATAATTAATTTATATTTAAACGTTTTATAAAAATACTATAAAAAATTGGATTTGATAATAATGATATAAGAAAATATTAAATTGAAAGTTTTTGCCGAGAGTAGCAGAATTTTTATATATTGAAGGAGACAATAAAAGAGTGTGTCTTCTGCTGGAATTATAAATTTTATTTATTTATAACGTCGTTATAAATAAATAAAATTTATAATTCCAGCAGAAGACACACTCTTTTATTGTCTCCTTCAATAAGAAAATATTACAAACAAATAATAATACACAACATCCAGTAAAAAACATTTTCCGAAACACCTCAGAACACTCCAAAGATTAATAATTCATAAACGGAAACCTTGGATTTGCGACACTGAATCTTCCAGATACCAAAAACAATAATAATAAAATAATAATACAAAAGAAACTTTTTTGATATTTTTCCCATATTCCTGTCCTTTATTATTATATAATATATGTACTTTGCTTCTCAGGGAGTTACACCTTTTGATTACACTGCTCGACAAAAATTAAACAAAAATTTTCCCCTTAAACCTAACAATGGATTCTAGTAGTTTTGTTCGCTGATTATCATGCAATTTCCCAATTTTTTACCACACGTCAAAGTTTTGAGATATTTACGGTCAAAATTACGAAAATGGCCATTTGGACCCATTTTGGAGTCCCATTAGATATTAAAAAGCAATATTTGCAATCAAAATATTTTCTTCACGTAATAGAAAACAGTTTCTTCTTTGATTTTCAAATTACCACTTGTTTTTAGCTCAATTAGAACTCGAGTTATAACTAAAAAACCAAGATCTTATGTTTTTATCTATGTTTATTATCCTTTATAATCACGTAGTTTTAGTTTTTTAGTTATAACTCGAGTTCTAATTGCGCCAAAAACAAGCCCTAATTTGAAAATCAAAGAGAAAGCTGTTTTCTATTACGTCAAAAAAATATTTTGATCTCAAATATTGCTGTTCAATATCTAATGTCACTCGAAAATAGGTCAAAATGGCATCTTTGGTCATTTCTCATTATCTCAAAACTATGAAGTGCTGTAAAAAATCGGGAAATTGCATGATAATCAGCGAATAAAACTCTATTGGAATCCATTGTTATGTTTACGAGGAAAAAATTTTTGTTTAACAGTGTTATTTAGTATATATGTTCATATAAGAATTAGAATACCATTCTCGACACAATAAGGTGAGTGATTAAAAATTACAATTTTTATGCACACACTCTATTGAATCATATTCTTTAAATGGAATCCTATTTGACTAACGGTCTTATATTATTTTCCTGCTTTTTATTCGTTTCTAATATTGAATCGTCAGCCTTAAGTCGATTTTAATATATATGGCGAAAGCTTGAAATATTATCTTCCTTTATTTAATACATTTTCTACTTCTATTTATTTATTTTCTTCTATTTGCACAAACACGGTAAAGCCAAACTGGTCAATATTAAAGTCTTGAAACATTTTCGTATAATCTAAATCCATCCAAATAATAAATTATATTTTATCTATTGAATTAGAAGAAATATGATTTTAAAATATAAATTATACTTTAATAAGTAATTTTGTTAAATTACCGTATTTTCGAATGTATTGATCATTAATGTTTTAAGGAGGTTCTTTCGCGACAATCCACACAAAAAGTTTTAGCCTCGTAACCACTCTATAAATAAGAACGGAACTAAAATTTTAGGTTATGTTTTTTTAACGTGACTGTAGCACTCACACTACGAAATCTCTATATGGATACACACATACTTGCCGGATCGTTTCCAAGCCATTGTGCTTATATTCCCTCCACTAAAAATAATCGCCCAAATAGGTTTTTTTTTTTTTTGTTTTTATCAAAACTATGTGGTAAATAAGTTCAATTTTTTTTTTAAGTTACTCCGAATATATTATTCTAACAAATATTAATTTTTCATCAAGATGGTGAAAGTCCTTCAATGAAAAAAAATAAAATAATGATCATATCCCCACCCTTTCCCTATCTACCTTATGAAAAAATCTCATTTTTAATTGCAATTATTTCATGTTTGGTGGGGTAAATCGTCTTCAAATTTCAACAGTATGTCTATTATGCTTTTAATGACTTATATTCCAAGTTTCAAAGACTTCTTGAATTTTTGCATTTGGAAAGAACTACCTTAAACATTAAATATCGATATATAATTATGTTCTATTTTATATTTCTGAAGTTATAATTTAATATTTCCCTTTTCAAAGATAAAACATATTAATTCTGAAAAACCTTTAATTTAAAAAGACATCTCTATTTTCAATTCACTCCTCATACGAGTTATTTTAATCTAAATTTTACATTGACATTCATAATAGCTTGTATAGCCATAAATAATCGTTGAAAATAATACTATACGATTGTATTTCTTTTATAATAAGTGTATGTGATTAAATTTATATACATAATTCAGTCCAAAATATATTCCAACATTTTAAAAAACTTTAAATTGACATACTTATCAGCTTATCACATACACCTTATTATTAAAATAATTATATAGATTTTATAATACATATGAAAATATGAATAAAATTATCATCATGATTAAGAATTTAAAAATCGTTTTTATATCTTAAAGATTTAGCTTAAAACAGTAATTTTAATCACAGACAAGCTTACATTAAATAACTATATGTTTTAAGATAAGGTGTCTAACGCTAAAGTCTAATATTAATGTTAAAAAACATGATTTGTAATGAATTTATTTTGTATTTAGGGGTTTTAATAATAATTATCAAATTCAAACATGTATAGGTACTTATCTATTTTTTTAATGTTTTCCCAAAAATTTTTACTAAATTATACGTTTTTATTTATTTTAATTTCTCTTTTTAATAATTTTGCCGTCCCGTTAATTAGCCACTTTGGGTAGTTGCCCTGCTTGTTCCCCCCTTTAAATGGGGCCCTATCATGGTGGGGACATGGCCCCCCGAGTAAGTAGATAATAGTCTTTGGCCTTGTTCATGAGGCAGATTTCTCGCGTTTTTGTTTGTTTGTTTTGTTTTTTAGTATATTTAAGATAGATTCTAGATTAACTTTTGCATTCCTGAGTGGGTTGTAGGACTCTACAGTTTCGAGAAATCAATTGACGAATATGTTTGTTTAATATGTTTTCAATTTGAACTTCACAAAAATTGGAATTTTAATGTGAATTGAAATTGAAATTGAAAATTATTAATTTTCTTTGAATTAAAAAAATTCAATTAGCAAAGTGAAATACATCTTTTCAGTCTCTTAAAATTAAACGGATTACAATTATCCGTTTTCGAATACAGTAAATTACGTATAATACGGGAGTCTAGAAAGCCTAATTCTTATATAAAAAGAAATTATGTATATTTAAATTTTCATCAAAGCAATAGTTCCCTTTTGGTCATGGAAACGAAAAAGGTTTTTTTTGCAATTTAGGAATATTTTTTTTTTCGCTTTTCGGCCTTTCTAGCCATAAGCCAATTTACGATACTAATTATATTTTTTCTAAATTTGTCTCTACCCCCGGGGTCAGATTTTAGCTGGATGCCTCGAGTCGGATTCGAACCAGGGTCCCGTGGTTAGCAGGCTGACCTAGCCTATCTGATCCCCCCTCAATTTAGGGATATTAAATTCACAAAATAATTATATTTATATTGTTACATTAAAATATTTTTTAAAAGTTTTGTAAATCATGTTCTATACAAAATTTCATTATGACTTTAAAAATATTGCACTTTCTTAGATCCCTAATATTTTCTCCGAAAAATCATGATGAAAATTGAATTCAAGTTAAAAAGAATAATACAATATAAAAACATATAGTAAATAATTAAATACTGCGTTTAAGTGTATACCATGGCCATAGAAGACATATACCTCCGAAGCAATAGGTTGGAAAAGGGCCTATGCCCCAATAAGCTGTAAATAATATTTTGATTAATTAATTTTTCTAAATTAAAATTCTTTATTATAAATTAAAAGTAATACTTACAAATAGAGGCTAAAATAGGTCCTAGAGCTCGAGCCAGGGCTCCAAGGGACCTGAAAATTCCCATGACAGTTCCCTTTTGATCATGAGAGCCGAAATGAGATACCATGGTCATCATACAAGTCACAACCATTGCTGTAGCTAAAACAACAAATGATATCAAAAAACTGTCTCCATTAACAACATGATTATAAAGGAAAATTTTAGACCATTTTTTTAAATTAATTACTGTTAATTTTTAGACCAAAATCCAATTTGTCTCTGAAAGAGAGTCGCTAAAAGTCGAGTAATTTATGTTACAAATTATTTTATATTTTTTTTTTGCACGAAATTTTCTTTGGAGACAGACGGACTGGTAGAACTTTTAATTGGAAGTAATGGAAGGAAACCCAGGGGTAGTGAGGAAAGAAAATAAGCTGACGTGTTCTGATGTGGCCATCCACTTGACTTTACCATACACCCTAAAATTATTTACAATCATGTAGGGGGGTTAGTTTTTGCATTTTTATACTTCTGGGGTCCCACTGATTATGTATACAAAATTTGGTTGAGTTTGCTCAAATGGCCTAGATTTTTAATTTGTAACCCCCCTCCAACCCCCTTAATTTAAGGTCGATATGCACCAAAATCTAATCAGCTCTTAATCTCAATGGACCAAAACTACGTGTGAAATTTGGTTAAGATATTCAAACTAGTTTTTGAGCTAGCTCGTCCACAAAAATTTGGTAACGCACAGACTAACGGACAACCAGACAGACTAACAGACATTTTGACAAAACAATTATTATCTCGAAAAATATAATTTTTTCGATGTTCACTTATTAGAGCTTTTTTGTAGAGCGAAATGCCATGGTTTCGCTCAATTTTTTTAATCAAAATAGTTTCAGCTCTTTTTGAGATATTTCGAAAAAAAGAAGGAAAAAATCACTTTTTTCATGCACGATTACAATACTTTACCCTGTATGGTAAAGTAAAAATAACACATATCCAAATAAGGTGCAATTTTATGGATTCCCTCCTCCTTCCCCCTCAAACCGACGTTTCGGAGTATTCTTCCCTCCTTCTTCAGAGTTTCAAGGGGTCAATGAAGGAAACAAATAAAATGCTTCCTTCCTCTCTTCACAGCAGTGTTTAAAATTTATTTCGTCCTTAGCAGAAGCATAGAATAACAATTTTTATTTTTTTTTGTTCTGCTAAGGATGAAAGATTTTTTTTCTTTCTTCTTTCTTCTTTAGCAGAACCAAAAAAATTGTTTTTCTATGCTTCTGCTAAGGAAGAAAAAAGTTTTAAACTCTATTGTGAAGAGAGGAAGGAAGGATTTTTTTTTTCATCAAAGGCTCCACGAGGAGCGCTTGATGAAAGTCATGATTTAAAAAATAAAACAACAAATAAACAAATAAATAGAATAAAATATATAAATAAAACAAATATACAAAGTAATCCTGCCGAGAATATGTCAGAAATCAAGTCCAGGCATAAAAACTTATTAATGTTATTTGTTTCCTTGATTGACCCCTTGAAACCCTGAAGAAAGAGGGAAGAATCCTCTGAAACGTCGGTTTGAAATGAAAGGAGGAAGGAATCCAATAAATTACACCTTATTTGGATATGTGTGGATTTTCGCCCTTTCTAGACATAAGCCAATTTACGATACTACTTATTATTTTTTTTTTTTTTAAATTTGTCTCTACCCCGGGGTCAGATTTTAGTCGGATTCGAACCAGGGGTCCACTTGGTTAGCAGGCTGACACGATACCCTAGCCCAACCCGACCCCTTTATAATATTATGAAAATATTTTTAATCTCCATAATCATTGTTTATATTTTTTATTTTATTTTTTTTCAAGAAACTATCAGAAATCCATGCCCCCCAGAAAAATATTTTCAAAGGGAATCATTTACCTGATGATCCCCTTTCAGTAGAAATTAAATATAGATTAATATAATTATAAGATTTATTAATATTATATTAATTTTAATATATTAGTGATTTATAATCAGCGAATATTAATAAATTGAAAAAAATGCTTAGGTTGCTTATCAAAAGATCCCACATCCTTTGATAAAAATATCCTTTTTCAAAATGAAATATCTATAATATAAATTCTTCACTTACAAACAGCAAAAAGAAAAAGTCCTAAGTAGAGCATGCCATGAGACTCTGCGATGCCCACACATATGAAAGATGGCACTATTAGTAATAATCCCTAGAAAAAACAACATATTTTATTATTTATTTTTGAAAAATAAAAAAATTTCAAACAGAAACCTCGGTAAAGAAGTTTCACTTCAAAAAAAACAACAACTTAAGGAGGTTCTTTCGCGACAATCCACATAAAAAGTTTTAGCCTCGTAACCACTCTATAAATATGAACTGAACTAAAATTTTAGGTTATGTTTTTTTAACGTGACTGTCCACTCTACGAAATCTCTATATGGATACACACATACTAGCCGGATCGTTTCCAAGCCATTGTGCTTATATCCTCTCCACTAAAAATAATCGCCCAAATATGTTTTTTTTTTTTTTTTATCAAAACTACGTGGTAAATAATTTCTATTTTTTTTTTAAGTTACTCCGAATATATTATTCTAACAAATATTAGTTTTTCATCAAGATGGTAAAAGTCCTTCAATGAAAAAAAATAAAATAATGATCATATCACCATCCTTTCCCTATCTACTCTATGTTAATAATGTCATTTTTAATTGCAATTATTTCATATTTTGTGGGGTAAATCGTCTTCAAATTTTAACAGTATGTGTATTATGCTTTTAATGACTTATATTCCAAGTTTCAAAAACTTCTTGAATTTTTGCATTTGTGAAAGAACTACCTTAATTTGGGTAGATATTACAAAAAGATTTAAGAAAACAAACAACAGATGGTCAAAAACTCACCAATGTGGCTGTAGGTTTAACTCGATGTTTAGGTAATCGACGAACATAGGTCCCTTGAAGCATGGCCATTACGAAGCCAATGGCAAAAAACATGAGACCTTGTTGCATTGAAGAATAATTAAATTTATGATGTGTAAGAAATGTTAAAGTGAACTCTAAACCGGAGTATAAAAATAAGTAAACAAAATAGACAATTCCTAATTTTCTCAGTTCAAGAATATCTAAAAAAAAAGTTTATTATTTTTATAAAATAATTAATCCTCTAAAATCAATATTTTAAAAATAATAGGAAAGTATAACTTTATTTTACAAGAGTTTTAAATTTTTAATAATAGTTACTATATTGCTTCAATGGCGATGATAATTAAAAACTGAAACATTTCGGCTAGAAATTAGATTTTTTGATGACATATTCTCATCAGCACACACAACATTTCGACTCCAAGCTCTGGGGTCGTTAATGATTGTGAAAAATTACTAAAAAAATTATGAAACTTGGCTATCAAAAATTAGTTCCCAATCGCGATTTAGCGGTCATGTGATTAAATGAGAACTCTCACCAAAAATATTAAATTCTATGGCTTTAGAAGAATTCTTCAGCTCTTCATTATCACTTGTGAAGTCTGAATCACACCATGTAAGTGTGAGTTCAAGTTTATTATACTAGGATCTATGCAGGATTTAGAATAAGTAGTTTATTAGTCCTAGGTGTTTCTAAAAACCCTGGTAGTCACCAGTGAAAAATTTTAATGGCAGCTTTAATATATATTTTACTAGCTGCAAGGCTCGCCTTCGGCGGCCCTCTTGCTAGCCAGGGGGCACGCCCTCTGGACCCCCAGCCCACAAACCCCACTCCCATTCACCAAACCCCCCGAAACCCACCCAGCACCCCACTCCCCGCACCATGCACCCGTGCCCAACCCCCGCCCCTAAACCACCACCCCAACACTCCATCCCGCACCCCACCCACCTTGGACCTCCAACCCACGAACCCCACCTTCTCCCACCCACCCAGCCCCCGAACCCCGCCCCCGCACCACCACCCCAACACTCCATCCCGACCCCACCCCCGTACCACCCCACTACGCCTCTGGACCCTCACCTGAACCCTCCACTCCACAACCCTGCACCACCACCCCGCACCCCATCCGCCCCGGACCACACCCCGTGTCCTCCACCCCCGAGCACCACACCCCTGCTTCAACCCCCTGGACCCCACCCCCGCCACGCCCCCCTGGACTCCACCCTGCACCCCCACCATACTCCGCCTCACCCACCCCCATTCCACCCCGCGCACCCAGTTTTTGCATTTCTAGCTCTCTAGAGGCCCACAGATTAAGTATACAAAATTTGGTTGAGTTTGCTCCAAAGGAAGAATTTTCATTTTTGACACCCCCTCCCACCCATTTTGAGTGGTTAGTTTTTACATTTCTAGCCTTCTAGTGACCCACAGATTATGTATACAAAATTTGGTTGAGTTTGGTCCAAGAGCAAGAATTTTGATATTTTGACCCTCCCCCCTTTTTGGGTTGTTTTTTGGGGGAATTTTTTTAAACAAAAGTTGTCAGAAATCACATCCCCTACAACTTCGCTCATAATTAAATTTGCCGTAGAGTTAATAGTTTAGGAGTTATTTGATCATTTTCATTCGTGCGCCCCCCCCCCCCCAAACCCCCTTTTGGGGTCAAAATATCAAAACGTTATATAGCTATAAACGTAAGTTAGAAGACATCTGATCCAAATATGAAATTTCATAATAATCCCTTCAACCGTTTTTACGTGAATCGTGAGCAACTTTTCGAGGAAACCACGGAAACAGACAGACAGACAGACATACATACAGATATACTGGAATTTTGTTGAGATTGTTTTCGTTCATAACTTTGCTTGAAACGTTTGCAACCAAAATTTGGCGTGATTTGGACCAACAATGTACAGACAAAACCTTAATTTTATATATATAGATTATTATGTTCATGAGGCAAGGTGGATTAATATACGAGGCATGTTTCTAAAGTAAGTACCGTTTTCAAATAAAAAAAAAAACAAGTATACTCTTCATAACAATTTTATTTTCACATGAAAGCCAGTATCTTAATCTACATTTCGACAATATTAAGGAATTTATTGTATCCTTCCACGAGCCTTTGTATTCCCTCCTCAAGAAGTCTGCCGTCTGATTGGACATCCACTGCAACTTTCGATAATTTAGTCGTTCATTAACAATTGCATAAAGAACACCTCTTGGCATTAGAGGAAACAAATCAGATGGTATTCAAATGGGTTAGAACATTTAAAGATGGTCGCACGAAAATTCATGACGAGGAACGAAGTGGGCGACCTTCTGTGATTACTGAAGATTTAGTGCATAAAGTTGACGAAAAAGTGAGAGAAAACAGATTTACGATTTCCTCGTTATCTGATTTGTTTCCTCTAATTTCAAGAGGTGTTTTTTATGCAATTGTGACTGAACGACTAAATTATCGAAAGCTGCAGTGGATGTCCAATCAGGCAGCAGACTTTGAGGAGGGAATACAAAAGCTCGTGCAAAGATACAATTAATGCCTTAATATTGGTGGAAACTATATCGAAAAGTAGATCAAGATACAGGCCTTCATGTAAAAATAAAATTGTTATGAAAATTATACTTGTTTTTTTTTATTTGAAAATGGCACTTACTTTAGGAACATTCCTCGTAAAAATGTTTTATTGCTAAAAAGTAAGTTGTTAAGTATTTCATAAATAATAGCTCTATATCGTCCGAGTGAGTCTTTACCAATTTTTTCAATAATTTGTGTGTATTAATAATGAAAAAAAGAAGAAATGAATTTAAAAGAAATATTTTCTATCAATGATGTTATTGGATGTGCTTAATTTAATGTGAGAAGTGCCCAACCCCCCTCGGAGGCTGTACCCAAGAGCCAAACTAGATATCCGGGCAGTTGACTGAACCCTTGAGATGTTATTATTATATTATAATGTTTTTTGAGTATTAAACAAAGATAATTAGTTAATGTTGTTGTTCAAAACTTTCAGTAAGACTTGTATAAAAACTTTAGTCGAACATATGGGTCTATTCTGTATCTTTAAGTCCCTGGATTAAATCCGAACAAGTCGATTAAAAAAGCTTTGAACTTAAAGTGATGGATAAAATAAACAGAATTGATCCAAAAGTTTGTGTATTTAGGTCTAAGAAGACTTGTGTGCGTAATCCAGACTTAAGAGCCAATTTAATATCCATTTATAGTCTCTTATATTCGAGTCAACTTTATTTATAATATTCCTATTAAATAATTATTTGAATAAATTACCTGATTGAGATAAATTTTTTACAGCTTTAAAATGAAATAAATCAATTAAATTGATATATGATAGAGCATGGCGGATACTATTTGCAATAGATCCAGCTCGTTTATTCTAAAAATAGTAAAATATTTATTATATTGTAAATAAAAAATATAATTTTATGAAAAAAATACCTTTGGAAGTGTTTCTTTAAAATAAATAGCAATAAATAATATGTTAGTGAAGGAAAGAGTAAATGCGAACAGGGCAGGTGTCATGTACCAGTTGCCCATTTGCCCATGGGACCATCTAGCAAATAGGGCTCCAATCACAGGACCAACAATGAATCCAACGGAAAAAGCAATTCCAACAAGAGCCTTAAGATAAACAAAATGATTAAAGCATGAAAAATGATATTTTAAATAAAACAGCAAAAAAAAGTACACTCGATAATAAGATGAGTTGTAATAATTTTGATTTAATTTGGTCGCAAATAATCCTGGAAATTGAGTGTGACAAAATTAGGTGCGATTTCTTCTCATAAAATAACCCGAGACGCTCGAAATAGTATAAAATGATTTAGTAGCACCGCCGTCACGGGCTAAGGCCATGATTTCGGTGAATTATTAATTTTAAATAACTCTCTGACGCGTTCTGATGTGGCCATCCACTTGACTTTACCATACAACCTGGCCCCTAAAATTATTTATAATCATGTAGGGGGGTTAGTTTTTGCATTTTTATACTTCTGAGATCCCACTGATTATGTATACAAAATTTGGTTGAGTTTGGTAAATGGCCAAGATTTTCATTTTTTGGCCCCCCCCCTCCCCATTTTAGGCAGTTAGTTATTGTATTTTTAGATTTCTGGAGGTCCACTGATTATGTATATAAAATTTGGTTGAGTTTGCTCAAATGTCCTAGATTTTTAATTTTTTAACCCCCTCCACCTCCCTTAATTTTGGGTCGATATGCACCAAAATCTAATCAGCTCTGCGCTGGCGGCAAGGACACACGTGGATTTCTACAGCTCCGCTAAAAGTGCCTTGAAGATGGTCTCTGTGTGGAATTAAATCACGACATCTTTTGGGTGAGTACCTGGGTGCAGCATTTATTAGGGGCCGCGGCCCTGGGGCCCTAAGCCCGCGGGATGACCCTCTGGGGGCTTTCTTTCCCCATAGTGACACTTTATTTTCTGGGGGGATCATTTCGATACCCTGAGCTTGGGGAACTTTTTAGCTAAATGGCATACATCATCTCTTATAGGGAAAAAATTTTGGTTGGATTCTGACCATGGAAAGGGGCCCAAAGTATTGCTTTTCTGTTTTTATTAATAGAGCTATTCAGACAAAGGAATTTTAATTACATCATCTCTCTTTGTCTAGCATGATCCTATTAATACATGATCATTAATGACGTCTTCTCTTTCGTCATTCCTTTCAACCTGCCGCGGGATTTGAAAAGTAATATAATTTTTTTTTTTTTTGCTGCACCAGGGCTCCCCCCCACCATTTATTCTCACCCCACACAGGTCATCTGTTGCTGTGTTGTCGCCAGTGTATAGTGTGGGCGAGAGTTTTATTATTTTATTTCTCGCATGCACATTTGTAACCACTGACGCCCCCTATTTCGTCGCCCTAATCACCATTGTTCATTAATTTATTAAATCAAATCCATTATCATTTAAATTATTATTCATTATTTATTAAATCATTCCAATTTTATTATATTGACCTGTATACTTGCCAGTATCACGTGTATGCGGGAGACTAATTTTTTATATTACTCGCATACACAGTTTTAAATATTGACGTCTCCCATTTTATCAATTTGACCGCTAATATTCATTAATTTATTTTATAACATTTATTCATCATTCGACTTATTATTTCTTTCATTAATTATTTATTGAATCATGACAATTTTGTTTTATTTTATTTATTCATTGTGGCATTAATGGCGGTCTCTCGGGCTCAGTGGTTATGTAGGGAAACGAGACACGCACGGTCCGTGAATCATTTACTTACCCTTGCTCCAAAGGCCCTCCCTCCTAAAAAGTCACCCTGATGGGCCGCAGTGGTGTGAAAAAACCCCTTAATGTATACCATAATCCCCGGTCACGTGCGTGTTAAATTAGGGCAAGTATTAAGGAAGCACTAAGTCCGGTCTGAGCGGGCAATCAGGCCGGAAAAGTCAACCCCCTCACCTTAGTGCGCAAAGGGGGCTCTGTCGAGACTTTTAGTCTTAAAGTCGAGTCCAATTATTGGAAAAAAAAATTTTTTAAGCCCCCAGTCCATTAGTCTGGGGGTTAGACTCGCACCTCATTACCGATTATGTCAGAAGTTGAAGTCCACGTGTGCCCGCACTGTAGTAAGGCCTTCACTTCAAAAAGGGGCCTCGGGATACATTGCTCCCGCCAACATAAGCTAGAGTATAATGCGACCATTAATATCCCGGCCAAGGTACCTAGATGGAAGGCTGAGGAAGAACGCATACTAGCGCGACTCGAAGTCGAGGCCCCGGAGGGCGTCCGTTTGAATGAATACCTCGCTGCAAGATTCGAAGGTAGAACGCTCGGATCAATAAAGGGAAAGAGGAAGACGATCGCATACAAAAAAATAGTTTCTGATTTCAAAGAAGAACATAAGCGATCGCACCCTCCTTCCCCAGGACGCTCTCCAAACACGGATATATACAATGAAGAAGAAGCCTTTGGGACGTCGAGACCAGGGCCATCCACCGAGATCGAGGCGCCGAACGACGAAGACCGATTAGAAGACATTTTGGAGGAAGAGCCCACCAGACAAGATCACGAAGAGCCCACCGAAGGAGAAGATCAAGATGAGCCAGAGGGAGAACCGCCCTCCGCCGACCCGTGGGTGGAAAATGTAGAAGATGCTCCTGAGCCGCCGTTAATTGTGGCCCTTAAGGCATATCTATCCATTGTAAATCGTGACGCTGTTGTGGGAGGGATCGTGGCTAGTGCTCTGGGTGGGGAATCATGGGATGGGTTGCTTGAGGCTTGGTTGCGGAGGTGGGGGCCGGGCCCGGTGGATTGTGTGGAGAGGGTGGTGGAGCCTAGAGGTCCTGAGATCAGACCTCAACCGATCGGTAGGGGGGGCGTCGCAGGGCGAGTCGTGCGGCCTACAATCGCATGCAGGGTAAGTGGTTCAAAAACAAAAATATGGCCGTGAGGGAGGTACTTGAGGGGGTTCCGGATCGCAGCGTGGGGTTCCCTGCATTGAGGCAGTACTGGGGACCTGTCCTCGGTGACTGTCGCGGCGAACTCTCCGCGGTTTCCGATCGCCCTTGGGTCCTTCCTCTCCCGATAACCCTCGAGGAACTAAATGGTACCGGCGGATCGGTCAAGTCGGCAGCGGGGCCAGACGGTCTCTCGTCGGGGTCTTGGAAAAGAATCCCGGCCGTGGATCGTGTCGCCCTGCTAAATGCGATTCTCCTCGAGGGCACGGTCCCACAGGCTCTGTCCCGCGCTCGCACTGTGATGTTCCCCAAGATTGCTTCACCGACCTCTCCGCAGCATTATAGGCCAATCACGGTGAACTCTGTTGTCGCTCGGCAGCTTAGCAGGATCCTCCTGCGTAGGTTGGAGGGTACTGTTGAGCTGCGGAGTGACCAGAGGGGCTTTACCAGGGCCGATGGTTGCGCCGAGAACACCCAGGTCCTGGGGGCTGTCATCAGGGACGCGAGGTATCAGTTTAAAGAGCTACACGTCGCGTCTCTGGACATATCAAAGGCATTTGATACAATTTTGCATCAGCCCCTTATGGATATCCTGGGTGACCTGCTGGACCCTTCTCTCTGCTCCGTGATTAGGTCGGGGTACATGGGGGGGACTACATCAATTTCCCACGAAGGCTCGCAATCAGACCCCATCAAGACCGGAAGGGGCGTGAGGCAGGGGGATCCTCTCTCTCCCTTTCTTTTTAACTTGGCGGCAAAACATGTATTAGACCAGTTATCCCCGGACATTGGTTATGATCTCGGAGGGGTACGCATTGGGTCTCTTTCCTTTGCGGACGACGTCGTTCTTGTAACGTCGTCGGGGCGTGGAATGAGGTCTCAGCTTCGCTCCTTTGAATCCGCTGCCGCTGCGCTGGGGATGCGTATAAATGCCGCCAAGTCTGTTGTGCTCTCGCTCGTGCCCGCGGGGAAGGACAGGAAAATCCGTGTCTGTACAGACTTCGACTTCAGGGTGGATGGTGGACGCCTGACTCCCTTGGGGGTGGGCGACTCCTTTCCCTATCTTGGAGTCCGCCTCGACAGCACGGGCATTGTCACCTCGGGGTGGTCGGTGGGACCACTGCTGGAGAGGGTGAGGGCTGCTCCACTAAAGGCCTCACAGAAGCTCCAGATATTGCGAAACCATATAATACCCTCATCTATTCACCCTCTCGTTCTCGGAGGGAGTTCAGTCGGTCAATTGTCAGCGGCCGACAGAAAGATTCGATCTTTTGTAAGATCGATCTTAAAACTCCCCCGTGACACCCCTTTAGGTTATTTTCACTCCAAAATTAGGGATGGCGGGCTCGGGCTGCAATCCCTGGGTTCTTTTATACCTCTCCTGGTGCACAATAGGCTTAACAAAATGCGAACATCAGATTACCCAGCTGCCAGGGTGGCAGCTGAGTCTCACACGTGCACCAGGAGATTGGCATGGGCAGAACGGGTCCTCCGTAAGTTCGGCGGGGTGGAGGGGTTGGTGAGTACTGGCGCGAGAACTTACATAGCAGCGTCGACGGGAGGGATCTGGAGATGTGCGCGGGGGCAAAGCCCTCATATAATTTTATGATGCACCCGGACCCGATTAAGAACAATATCTTTATTGAACTATGTAGACTTAGGTCGGGGTCTCTTCCTTCGGCCGTTAGAAAAAGTAGGGGAAGGCGGCCGGAGGGTCCACCCATGTGTAGGGCCGGGTGTAGAAAAACTGAGACGACAGGGCATATTCTCCAGTCGTGTGGGAGGACGCACGATGGAAGGCTCAGGAGGCATGATTCGGTGGTGAGACGTCTGGCTGATGAACTAATTAAAAGGGAATGCGGGTCGAGCTCGAATATTTATATCAGAGCTCGGCCGGGAACAGGAAGCCAGACATCGTGGCGAAGGACGGGTCGGGGACGGTGTGGGTTCTGGATGTTCAGATAGTGTCAGCGCTCCTCGGACTGGGGGTTGCCCACAGAAACAAAGTCAATTATTATAAGGGCAACTCCAGTCTGGTGAGCAACATTGCGGCAAGGTTTGGGGTGGGCTCGGGTTCTGTGAGAGTTGAAGCCATCACACTCTCGTGGAAGGGAGTGTGGTGGCATAAAGCGGTGCCTCCCCTTGTCGCCCTGGGAATTTCTCAGAGAACTTTATACGATATGACCTTCAGGGCGATGAGGGGTTCATTAATGAATTTTTACAGTTTCAACAGGAGAACTTATAGGGAAATCGCCATGCGATAGAAATTGTATATAAAAAAGAAAAAAAAGAAAAAGAAATTTTTTTTTTGTAAATATATTGTGTTAATACTCCTATAATTATGTAAATAATCCTGTAATTAATTCACCCGATTATGTAAATATTTCTTGTTAGTGGAGGCCCCTACCTGCGTGGCCCAATAAACGAAAAATCAATGGACCAAAACTCCGTGTGAAATTTGGTTTCGATATTCAAACTAGTTTTTGAGCTAGCTCGTCCACAAAAATTTGGTAACGCACAGACTAACGGACAACCAGACAACCGGACAGACTAACAGACATTTTGACAAAACAATTATTATCTCGAAAAATATAATTTTTTCGATGTTCACTAATTAGGGCTTTTTTGTGGAGCGAAATTCAATGGTTTCGCTCAATTTTTTCAATCAAAATACTTTCAGCCGTTTTTGAGATATTTCGAAAAAAGAAGGAAAAAAACACTTTTTTCATGCACGATTACAATACTTGACTTTTTTTTATTAAAATTTTGTCCACATAATTGTTAATTTTTTTTTATTCATATATTCAAAAAAGTAGCAAAAATTTTCTTTAAAATTATTTTAACTCATTTTATTTTAAAATTATCGAAGGTTCATTTTTTTTTATGTTGAGTGTGTTATAGATAAGTTGTTTACCATTCCTTTTCCTCTATTAGACGGTGAGGAGACATCGGCAATAATAGCCGTGGAGAGACTTATATTGCCCTTGCTGAAACCACCAACGATTCGAGCAATGACAAAAATCCCAAAATTGTATGACAACGCCCAGAGTATATACGAAAATGAAATTCCAATCTATAAGAACAAAAATATTAATAATTAAACATATTTATGATTATTTTTTTTTTACATTTTCAAAAAAATAAATAAATTTTTTTTCATGATATTAAAAACCGTATAAATTATTTTTTTTACCAGTGTAGAGAAATATTATAATTAAGTACAAAAACTGGTGTATTTATTTAGTTTTTAGAAACTTCTCAAAAAATATTTTAATAAAAAAATAAGCTGACGTGTTCTGATGTGGCCATCCACTTGACTTTACCATATAACCTAGCCCCTAAAATTATTTATAATCATGTAGGGGGGGGGGGGATTAGTTTTTGCATTTTTATATTTCTGGGGTTCCAATGATTATGTATACAAAATTTGGTTGAGTTTGGTAAATAGCCAAGATTTTCATTTTTTTGACCCCCCCCCCACCCCTTTTTTTGGGCGGTTAGTTTTTAAATTTTTAGACTTCTGGGGGCCCACTGATTATGTATACAAAATTTGGTTGAGTTTGCTCGAATGGCCTAGATTTTTAATTTTAACCCCCCTCCACCCCCCTGAATTTTGGGTCGAAATGCACCAAAATCTAATCAGCTCTTAATCTCAATTTACCACAAACTGAAATTTGGTTTCGATATTCAAACTAGTTTTTGAGCTAGCTCGTCAACAAAAATTTGGTAACGCACAGACTAACTAACAGACAACCAGACAACCAGACAGACTAACAGACATTTTGACAAAACAATTATTATCTCGAAAAAATATAATTTTTTCGATGTTCACTTATTAGAGCTTTTTTGTAGAGCGAAATGCCATGGTTTCGCTCAATTTTTTTAATCAAAATAGTTTCAGCCGTTTTTTAGATATTATGAAAAAAAGAAGGAAAAAGACACTTTTTTCATGCACGAATACAATACTTGACCATACCCTGTATGGTAAAGTAAAAGAAATTAAGGAAATCAGATTTCAAGAGATATTAGGGTCAAACTTCTTTCAAAATGTCTACGGGTTTGTGGATGAGTATAAAAATTTTGTATGAGCTCTAAGGCTAGGCAAACACAGTCGATTTTTCAGTCGACCCAACAATTTAGTTGGGTTGGTTTGAAATCTTGATGCATTATCAATTTATAAGCAACTCTAATTAACTAAGCTCGATTTTTTTATCATAAGTGCTGATCGATCCCTTTTGATTAAATAATCGAGTTGATCTGCAGTTGTGTTGTGTATGCACCTACATTAAACTTAATATAAGTATTTATGACCATCAACTAAACTATCGGTCGACTGAAAATCGACTGTGTGAGCCTAGCCTAACTCAAAAAGCAAAAAAAGATTATTTATCAAAACAAAATTACAAATTGAGTAGTATATTATTATACTGATTAGATTTTGTTTGAAATTGGGAACTAATGTAGTTGTATATGTGGGTATATATATTTATTTATTTGTATTAAGCAGAGAATTCCCTTTGATTTGGTCTTAGAAAATGGAACCTGATTACTTTTCCCTTTTGAATTACATATATTGATGCCAGAAGTTACATCAAGATAGGGCAACACCTATAGGCCAGGAATACCTACTGAATAGTTGAAAAAAGGAATTGGGGTTGAAGTCAAACTCTTAGCTTTTCTTTGTGACTTTTTACTATAAATAATTAATATCGCTTAAAATATATATAATTTTTACTATCTTTACTATATAAAGATTTTATGCAGATCTTAACCCCCTAGATTTCGCTTATTTTTTTCACTTTAGATATTTCGAAAAAACTAAGCATAAACATCATTTTTTTTTCTTCAAAGAATAAATTAATACCAGACACATCAGAAGAATTGGTTTTCTTCCATAGACATCGGAGAGACCACCCACCAAAGGAGAAACAACAAATTGCAAAAATGAGAATAAAGATCCTAGAAAACCTAAAATATAAACGTTTATTTATTAAATCAATCTATCTAGGTAATATCAATGAAGGTTTAATAATAAATACCTCCAAAAAGAACCGAACTAAAACGATCCGGAGTTCCAAATATTCGCTGAAAAAATTGTATTTTTGACAATAAAATAGAATATATTCCATGAGGATGGTCATTAACACGATAATAATCCAAAAGAGAAGGTAAAAGTGGAAGTATCATAGTGAAGGCTAGTAGATCCAAAAGTAATGATGTGAAGACTATATAGATTGTAGCTGTGTTATTCGGAAAGTGATTTTCATAAAATCCATTCTGTTTTGGTGCTGACGATTTCCTTTGAATAACCTGCGTTCCGTCTGAAGGCATTTTTCTAAAAAAAAATATATCATTAGTTTTAAAATATTTGTTAATGATGTATAATTAATTGATTTCTTCTGGAGAGATGGCACAGCCCAACCCTTTTTTCAGCGTTGATCTATTTAATATTTTACCCAGTAGCCTATATTCCCAGTCTTGACCATGGCGGTTTCCTGCCTAGTTATTTATTTATTTTTTATTCCTTGACTACGGCAACTTCCCGTCTACTTATTTATTTATCTGTTTTTTAAATTATTTATTTTTAAATCTAAGATTTCACACCGTTCTGCTGTGGCCACACCCTGACCCAGGTAACACACAATATCCCCAGAATATTCTAAATAGTTATTTAAAGGACATATATATTCCAATTATCACCAGGAGATCCACAGAATATTTGTATGGGATTTAATCTTCTGAGAATATTCTTTCCCGAATATTCCAAGAATGTACAACTAGGAATATACCGGGAAAGGAAATTTAATGTCCTACACGAATATTTTAGTTCTAAGAAAATTCCCAGAATATCTACGAAGTTTGAAAGATTATTCACAGGATATTCCAATGTCCAGAGAAAATATTATCAGAATATTTATAGATTATTCTTGTGCTACCTGGGGAGCCACTCACCCGGATCCTGAGTGGGAGGATCTGAGGGCTATAAGGGGAGATGTGGAGGCCCCTATTTTTTATAATAATTTTTTTGTGATTATGGAGAATAAATTGAAGATCAGATCTTCGCAGTAAAATCAGAATATTATATAGTGATAGTATTATTCCAACGTTTCTACTTCTGATACCTTCTTCGTATTAATCATTCTAAAGCAGTGGTTTCCAAAGTAGGAATACAAAAATAAAACAAAAAGGTAAATAAAATATACAAAAAAAATTATTAATTAATTACTGAGTATTTATTTTAGAATTATATTCAAATAAGGAACTGGACATTTTATATACTCATTTAATCCGAGTTGAAGATATTTTCTCTACATACTAACAGATAAGTAGGTACTGGCGATTAAATGGAAATACAAAGTGGGATAAAATTTTTGACAAAAGAGGGTCCCACTTTGGAAAAGTTTGGGAACCATTGCTCTAAAAGTCTGAAGAAAGCATTATCGCGACGTGTAGGCGGGCGTTATCTTGCATAAGAAGAAAATCTTCCGCAATAAATGGTGCAAACGGGATAACATGTGGTTCCAGGACAGCTTCCAAGTACCTTACGGCATTGATTGCACCTCTTTCTAAAATCACCAAGTCCGTGGGGGCTTCATAAGAAATGCCACCCTACAGCATAATGGATCCACTTTGAAAACCAACCGTTTCCACTATGATACATTGGTACATGGTGAAATCCTTTCGTTCGGACGTCGATACACTCGGTGACGACCATCTGGACAATTTATGAGAACATTACTCCATTGATGCATTGTTCATTCGGCATGTTCGCGACCGAAACGAAGCCGCTCTCTTCTGTGTTGAGGGATAAGTTGTGGGGCTCAAACAGGCATGAAAGCTTTTAAATTTCTTTCTGTCATCCTTCTTCTAACTGTTCTTAAACTCACTGTTACATTTCTTACTTCTTTTAATTGACTACGTCTCTCCGAAGCTGATATAAATCGATTTCGTAAAACGTTGCTCACCATAAAACGATCATCCCGAACTGTAGAGTACCTTGTTCGGCCTTAACCCTATCGAACACATATGGGACAACTTAAAAAGACGTATCCCTCCAACCACTATCCCTGAAGTGAAAGATGCGGTTTTGGAAGAGTGGAATAACATACCACAAGCCTATATCAAAAACATTATCGATAGTATTCCCAATCGCTTACAGGAGGTCATTAAAGCCAGAGGAGGCAACACATGTTATTAAAATGTTAAATTCAATAAATAAATTTGATATAAAAATGGTTTCATTTTTTTTAATTTCATGTTTTGTTTTTTTAAATAGGCATAAATATTCTTTTTTTATAATTTTCTTATTAATATATCAAAGAATAATTAACATATTAACGAGAATTGTTTTTGATCGCGTTTTTAAACAAGATATATATCGCGAGACTACTGCTGGTTGAGACTATTGGAGTCTACTAAAATCCTAAGTCTGGACCAAGAGAGAATGAAAAAGAAGTGATCCATCTAGCTAAGATGTAGCATCATTTCGCGTTCAGCCCGAATGACGCATTTTATATAAAACACAGATATGGATCACCAAATGGATTTGTAATCTGAGATGTTATATATTCAATCCTCTAGTCCAGCACGCTCGATCTGTTAACACGTGTGTTAGGTGTTTGCCATCAATTAATAATAAGTTTCCTGTATTTGATTCGACCGCGAATCGAATGCAGGTGATTTTTGTCAGATATTAAGTGAAAATAATATCTGAAAGATATTAATTTGCCGATGGTAATAGATTCAAATTTTCTAGAAAATCATAAGATGGTGTCATCTATTAAATCCGATGGAATGGAATATTTTTAATTATATGTCAGAAGGGTTGTTTTTTTCCCGAGGGGGTAAAAAACAACCCCTCTGACATATAATTCAAAATATTCCATTCCTTCGGATTAATAGATGACACCATCTTATGATTTTCTAGAAAATAATATCCCAATTTATATATTTTAATTGTTAATTATTCTTTGATATAAGATTGGAGTAATTTTTGGAGACGGGCTGATAGGTGAATTAGTGGATATCGATGAGGCAGTCCAAAAAAGAAGAAGATAATTTACACTATCTTTTTATTCATAAAAGCCTGAAGAAGGAGGGAATAGCCCCCGAAACGTCGGTTTTATGAATAAAAAGATAGTGTAAATTATCTTCTTCTTTTTTGACTGTCTCATCGATATCCACTTAATTCTTTTATATATTAATGAGAAAATTATAAAATTATTTAACTTCATTATTTCAAGTTAGAAATACATAAATTCGGATATTATTTTCACTTAATATCTGACAAAAATCACCTGCATTCGATTCACGATCGAATCAAATACAGGAAACTTATTATTAATAAATATTCTTGCTTAAATTATGTTTTTTTAATCTTTTATGATCCTAGAAATTGAATGTAATAAATAAATTAAGTGAACATTTGTTTAATTGTAAAATATTTAATAAAACTAAGGTGGGCGGTTAATTGTGCCGCTGAGTGTAGGTATATTATATATATTTGACATAATTTTTAATAATTTAATACTAAAAAATTAAAAATATATGTTACTCTCAGAAAAATGCCCTTTTAAAAGGAGAGAAAGTTGTCTATTGTGTGAGAACTTTCTTCTTTTGGAAACCTCAAGACATAAGTACCAAATTGGATTATTTATATGTGATCCCTTTATTAGTAAATACTTATATTATTTGTGAATTTGATAAGCTGACATATTAGAATTAATTGTGTTTTGAGGATGGTGTTTAGATCATACCTGTTAATTCAATAAGAATTCACAGAAACAAGTACATTTCTAGCAACGTATGTGCTCTTCGTGGAAGTGATCGGTGGATATTCAAACTTTCACTTTGCAATCGCTCTCCTTTCCAAATGCTGGACGGCACGCCTTCGCCGAGGAAAATGCATTGACGTAAGGAAAGGAAGCCCTAAACAAAACCAAGCAGAATGAATGACAGCAGCTGAAAAACTGACAGCACGTGCTGTCGCTAAAAGTGTATGACTGAGGGGAGGGTGCGCACCAATCCCGGGACAAATTCAAATATCTTCTCGATAAAGAGTCCAAAAGAATCTATATATATAAAATTAAGGTTTTGTCTGTACATTGCTCCAAATCACGCCAAATTTTGGTTGCACACGTTTCAAGCAAAGTTATGAACGAAAACACCCTCAACAAAATTCCTGTCTGTCTGTTTCAGTGGTTTCCGAAAAGTTGCTCACGATTCACATAAAAACGGCTGAAGGGATTATTATGAAATTTCATATTTACATCAGATGTCTTCTAACTTACGTTTATAGCTATATAACGTTTTGATATTTTGACCCCAAAAGGGGGTTTGGGGGACGCTATGAATGAAAATTGTCAAATAACTCTTAAACTATTAACCCTATGACAAATTTTATTATAAACAAAGTTGTAGGGGATGTGGTTTCTGACAACTTTTGTTTGAAAAATTCCCCCCAAAAACCACCCAAAAAGAGGGGAGGGTGAAAAAATGTAAATTCTTGTCCTTGGAGCAAACTCAACCAAATTTTGTATACATAATCGGTGAGCCTCTAGAGAGCTAGAAATGCAAAAACTAACCACCCAAAATGGGAGGGAGGGTCAAAAAAATGAAAATTCTTTCTCTTGGACCAAACTCAACCAAATTTTTTATACATAATCTGTGGGTCACTAGAAGGCTAGAAATGCAGGGTGGGTACGGAGGTGGGGATAGGTTAGCGTATGGGGTGCGCGGGGTGGAATGGGGGTGGAGCAAGAGACTGAGGGGAGTAGGGTGGGGTGGCGGGGGAGTTCAGGGGGGCGTAGCGGGGGTGGGGCCCAGGGTGGATGGGGTGCAGGGTTGGTGCAGTGGCTGGTTCAGGTGAGGGTTCAGAGGCGTAGTGGGGTGGTACGGGGTGGGGGTGCGGGATGGAGTGTTGGTGTGGGGACGGGGGTGGGGTGGGTTTGGGGGAGTAGGGTGTGAGGGTGGGGTTCGTGGGTTGGGGGGTCCAGGGGGCGCGCCTTGCAGCCTAGTGATAAATAAGAAAAGCACATATTTTGGGGCGGCATTTTCTATATTTAGTTTTTTTTTTTTTTTTTTATTATTATTTATTGGCATCGGGCACACACCCATTTTGCCAGGATATATTTAGTTATAGTTGTAAAAAATAACTTGTTCACTTTTGTTAAGGTAAGCCAAATGGCTTTTCTTAGGATTTTTTGGAAATTTATACATATTATTATTTAAATACTTTTTGCATCGATTGCAAAACGAAATTTATGAATAATACAGTGCCGGAGATATTAAATTTCAAAAATCGAGGTTTTCAGGCTCTTTAACATATTGCACTATACGGAATATCGGAAAGTTTACACACATATTTAATTATAATTAAGAAACCCCTTCTTACCATATAAGTTGAATAATATATAATTATTAAGATTATTTTTTGAGATATAATTGATATAATATTTTTTTATTTGATGTCGTATAAAAAATAGTTCTAATAAAAGTTGTTCGGTTTTTTTAGTAGATTCAGAATATGTACAGAAACATATAGGTTTCCATTTAAAAAACAGAAGTTGACCTCGAAATACCCTTGAAAGCTTGTTCTAGGTCTAAAATATCCCCATGACTTCAAGGAACTGGAACTCTCTCCCAGCCTCTATCTTTCCCAGCACCTATGATCTTCAAACCTTCAAAACCAGGGTGCATAGACACCTACGTCTACACCCTCTCACTTAATCAACTTTCCCTTCTCTTCGGTAATGCAAGGGTCTTTCGAGATCCATAGGGGCTACATCTTTACTGGTGCACCCCTTCTTGCATTCGATAGCATTAAAAAAAAAAAAAAAAACAATAGCATAGTTTAGTTTCCCCCTTGATATAAATAAGCTAAACTTTTTTCATATAATGCACTGTTTTTGAGTTATAAGACTGTCCCAAGATAAAAAACTCAGCCAGTATAATTTCTATCAAAAATTCATGCATTTAGAAAAATGTCCACTATTAGGGGCGCATGCAAAGCAAATAATGACACTTTTTGGAGCCACCTATGTTAAGTGAACAATTATTTTCCACAATGAAAATAATTAAAAGAGATCAATCGATCGAGATTATAAGATGTACGCTTAGAAATCTGCGTACGAGTTGCTGTGTCGTCTTTATCTACAAATATATAGACCGATTGATGTTAAAGAAGCAATGCCAAATTTCTCATTAAGGTAGTTGTATCGTGACAATACTAGCAAAAAGTTAATGCTAGAGTATATAGAACAGACAATAAGGATTCATAATTCATAAGCTCAAAACTTTTTGCTGCTTATGTACCACTACTAGCCAATCCCACGCTCTTTTGACAAATCTGGCAACACTGTCTGAGCTTGGATATATTTTATCATAGAAATTTCAGATAAAGTGCATTATAAAGGAAGATTTATAAAACAAAAAGTTCTTAATAAGCGATTGAAAGCTGTTGTGAGAATGGCTGAAGGGAAAAAACGTCAAAAATATTACTAAAGTTAAGCTACTTTTTAGGTTAAATAAATGCGTTGTTGCCAGCTTGTTTTTAGTGTGAATTTTTCATTATAGATTTTTCATTATTTATTCATTATTATCTCAGAAAGTGTGTTGTAACCATGAATTAAAATTTTTTAAAAAAATGTATTAGTTAGTTTATTGTTGGTTTAGTTTTTTATAACAATGGCAAGAAGAGTTTCTTAATTATTACTTCAGGGGCACTAGGAAAATTAATTATAATTATGTTGACAGTGACGGTTTTGAAGTAAAGGAAGTATCCATTTTTAGGGACCTTGGAGTAACATTTGATCGCTCGCTTACCTTTGTTGATCATATCACAAAAATATCGAATCACGCTGTGAAGCTCCTTGGCTTCATCATTCGTAATACAAAACATTTCTCAAACATATTTACATTGAAGAATTTATATTGTTCGATAGTAAGAAGTGGATTGGAGTATGCAAGTCCGGTGTGGTCACCCCATTGCAAAATTCATATCCAAAAGCTTGAGCGGGTGGAGCGAAAATTCGTAAGATATGTTGCCTTCAAACTCCATATCCCGATGATGAATTTGTCTTATCAACACATATATTTCACTTTGCATCTCTTACCTCTTAGTCTGAGGAGAGAGCAAAGCGATTTCCTCTTTCTATATAGTCTTATCAATCACAGAATAAACAGTAATCAGCTTCTGGAAATGGTCACTTTCAATATAAATACGCACATGACGCGAAATCCACGATTGTTTTTTACTCCATGCCATAAATATTCATATCTCAAATATTCCGGTATGAATCGGATTCTGGAGACTGGAAATAACCATAGGGATGTGGACGTATTCGCGACTTCGAGGGATAAGATTAAGAATATTTATGTAAATTTAAGACTGCTTAAATAAAATTGAACTATTCACTTTTTGGAATATATAATTGTTTTATCTATTATAATAAATTGTAACTCTAATATTTAAGCAAGTATATGTTTGTTTTTTTCTATTCATTGTATTATAAATATGTAATTACTTTCTGTAAGTGGGCTCATAGCCCGTACAATTGTTATAAATAAATAAATAAATAAATAAATAAATTATAATTAAATATGTATGTAAACTTTCCGATATCCCGTATAGTGCAATGTATAAGAGTCTGAAAAACTCTATTTTTTGGAATTTAATATATCCGGAACTATATTGTTCATAAATTTCGTTTTGCCACCAATCGATGCAAAAGTATTTAAATATTAATCTGTCTAAATTTCAAATCAATCCTAAGAAAACCCATATGGTGAAACAACTACCTTAAATAATCTTTTTCCACATAAATCTTTCACCGTTTTTACTTTACCATACAAGCGTGTATGGTCATGTATTGTAATCGTGCATGAAAAAGTGATTTTTTTTGCTTCTTTTTTTCGAAATATCTTAAAAACGGCTGAAACTATTTTGATTAAAAAAATTTGCCGAAACCATGGCATTTCGGTCTACAAAAAAGCCCTAATATGTGAACATCGAAAAATTTTTATTTTTCGAGATAATAATTGTTTTGTCAAAATGTCTGTTAGTCTGTCTGTTAGTACGTGCGTTATCAAATTTTTTGAATAATATTTCCATTAATGAATATTTTACTTCTTTAATGTTTTATACTATGTTTTTTTTTAATAAAGACATAATTTGAGTTTGCAATGGCGTAACCAGGATTTTATCTTGGGGGGTTCGTAAAATTTCAACTTAACATATTCGTTCTTATTTGTCGTTGAAATGATATGATATGGAAGGAACTTATTTAAAGAAAATAAATGTTTCAAGAAATAAATTTAAAAATGTTTTATATTTAAATTTATTACTAAAAGTGTAGAGCCCCTACACTCTAGCAAAATTTTCTGAAGAGAGCGTACCGAGTCTTTATTTTTTCACATTTATTCTCTTTAAATTTCTGTATCTATCTATTTATAGAATCTGTATCCTTTTATTACTTTAAATAAAAGACCATTCAAAGTTTAAAGAGACTAAAAATAGAAAGAGAAAAATAATAATTGCTGGAATCAATTGTAATATTGGAAGAAAGGAGGGAATTGGGAGCAGCTTCAGGGAGGGAACGACTATTGCGTCACGAGAGAATAATAGAGATGGGGCTGTATCAGTTGTGTGGGGGGGGGGGAGGGTATGAATAAGGAGCGGAAAATAAGACCTATTATCATAGATTTCTTACATGAGGCCCAAGTGTATTAAGGTAGTTCTTTGACAAATGCAAAAATTCAAGAAGTCTTTGAAACTTGGAATATAAGTCATTAAAAGCATAATACACATACTGTTAAAATTTGAAGACGATTTACCACACCAAACATGAAATAATTGCAATTAAAAATGACATTTTTAACATAGGGGAGATAGGGAAAGGGTGGGGATATGATCATTATTTTATTTTTTTTCATTGAAGGACTTTCACCATCTTGATGAAAAATTAATATTTGTTAGAATAATATATTCGGAGTAACTTAAAAAAAAATTGAAATTATTTACCTCTTAGTTTTGATAAAAAACAAAAAAAACAAAAACAAATTTGGGCGATTATTTTTAGTGGAGGGGATATAAGCACAATGGCTTGGAAACGATCGGGCTAGTATGTGTGTATAAATATAGAGATTTCATAGTGTGAGTGGACAATCACGTTAAAAAAGCATAACCTAAAATTTTAGTTCCATTCATATTTATAAAGTGGTTACAAGGCTTTGTGTGGATTGTCCCGAAAGAACCTCCTTAAATGTAAAATTTATAATGTATATTTTCTGAAATCAAAATAAGTCAAGTGCATACTAAAATAATTGGATGCTTATAATTTTATTTATCTAAATCTGACCAAAAACATAAATGTGAAAAAGGAGCCAAGTTCGGTACAAGAACTTCGCCGACAAAAGGGTTTTGGGATCTAAACGGGTACCAAGTTCCATATAGCAATTGCTTAAATCATAGCTATAGGGATGAACAATGTTTTTCATTTGATTTAAAAGAAGATTTGTTACATCCTTTGAAATTAAATTTATAACTTGGCAAGTTATAATGGTCAATAACTTACGTTTAACTTGATGATATTTAATTCAAGCTTAAACTTTAGTAACTTTTAAGGAGATAGGTGTGGTTCTAGGTGAAACATTTTATTATTATCTTAAACTTTAGCTTTGCTAGATTTGTTCTATTTTATACTACAAACAATTTAGTTGGATATGGAGAGGAAGATGGCCGCCACTGCTAGGACCTGATAAAGTGTTGCTCTTGAGTCTAACAGTTATTATATAAAAAGGAGATTATATTTCTGATTTTAAGCTGATTCCATACTTAAGTGACTCTTCTTAATAAAATTAAAAAATTAAAAAAACTTTTTAAAAGGGTTTAACCACTTTTTGTTGGATAATCTCTAATTATTAGATTTTTGAGGTTAACTGGACACCTGCGAAGATGATAACAAGAAGCAAGATGAACATACCGGCTGATTCAAAAGCTGTTGCCGAGGCAGTTTCTAAAGCAATTGGAGGTGCTCTCAATGAACTAAAGGTGGGTGATACAATTGTGGTTGACGCTAAGTTCATCAGTGATCTCAATTCAAAGCTGGTGTCTTCGGTTACAACAGCTTTAGAAGCAATAATGGAGAAGGTCGATTCAGAGTTGAAAGATGTAAAAGCTCAAATTGACGAGAGCTCTCAGTCGCTGAGGGCTAATAATTTGGTGTTTCATGGCCTGCCGGAAACAACACAACAAACCTCGAATGATATATGCAGTTTTATATCCGATAAACTGAATGTCAAACTTGCACCCACTCAGATTGCCAGGGTACGTCGAGTTGGCCGTCTGAGAAGCCCGCCAAATTCGGATCAAGGAACGGAACGACACCAAGCTGATTCTCTTGGAAATCGACAACAGCGTCCCAGGCCTGTTGTGGTCACTCTGGTGCAGCATGATGCGCTCAAATCCATATTTTCGAAAAAGCGTAATCTTAAAGGCACCAAGTTCTTCATAACTGAAGATCTTACCTTCCAAAGACGAACGCTTCTTAAGGCTGCTGTCTTGAAATATGGAAAAATGAACGTTTGGACTCTGGGGGGAACGATTAAAATTATTCATAATGGAAAGGTGTATTCAGCTATATCTGACGCTGAGCTTTTGAGAATCCCGTTGTAGTCGTATTTTTATATATTATATTTATATATGTTATATATATTTATATGTTTTATTTGATGTATATTTTTTATATATTATATAGTATTTTTAAATGTTGTATATTGTATGGTATTTTTATGTATCATATATTATATTTTTAAGTATTATATGTTATATTTTTATATATCATGTATTATATTTTTAGATATTGTATGTTATATTTTTATATGTTATGCATTGTGTGTTGTATTTTATATGGTATATATTATTTTTATATTTGTATATGCTCAATGTATATGTACGTTCCTTATAGTTGTTTTTATAATCATTTTTATATTTCAATATGTTTTGTTTTTGTGTATTTTATGCATATATGCATTATTTATAGACTTATTTGTCAAAATTTCAATGCACTTTATGCGCTTATATATGTTAAATACTTAAAAATGATTTTATTATACTGGTTTAATATTATTTTATGTGTTTTGTGCATGTATGCATATGTGTATATGTTATATGTGTGGGTATGTATATATATATGTATGTATATGTGTGTGTATTGAATGTTTATGAATGTTGTACAGGTGTGTGCTTTACAGATCTGTACATCATGGACTTGTGTATCTTTATGCATTTAAATTTCATTATTGGTTGTATTATATATGATAGAGTATGTATGTTTCACTTTTCCGTTATATAGATTCAGCATGTGCTTTGTGTATATATTATGTGTATGTTTATTTGTATATGCCTATATGTAATGTGTGTACATAATATATATGTGTATGTATGTATTCAATTAAGTAAATTAAGTACTCTTATGACTCATTGAGCAATATCATATGTCCTGATAGGCTCATTTTTATATTATCTAAGCAGTATGAAACATATTGCTTTTTCTCTCTTTTTCTTTTCTTGTCTTCTTTCTCTTAGCTCTTATTTTTTCCTAAACTTAAATTTGTTCTTTTTCTTCACTTTATCAGTGTTGGGTATCCCGGAGACTGGGGGTTCTTTAGTCGGGTGTAAGTCTGGGCTTGGATAATTTTTTCCTTGAAGCCTTGCCCCTTGATGTTACTGCCATAAATGAATCTATTAATTCTGTAAATGACAATGATACCTTTAACTCTAGCATTCATTCGTGTATCCAAGAGTTCACTCTTTCTTTTAATAAATCCTTTGTGATAGGTCATATTAACCCTGGAAGCCTCTACCCTCATATTGAGGATGTTAAATACTACATCAATGAATGCAAATTTTCTGCACTTGGTGTTTCTGAAACATGGTTAAAGTCAAGAGACACCAACAAATCTGTGGAAATACCTGGCTACAAACTCATTCGAAATGATCGCAGTCGGATTAGAGGTGGTGGGGTCGGATTATATCTACTGGCAGAATTGAAATACAAAGTAATTGCAGCTTCAGAAGGTATACCTCAGAAATCTGTTGAGTTCCTCCTTGTTGAGGTGAATGTAAAAGGTTTAAAAATTCTAATTGGTGTATTCTATAGACCCCCTTATAAAAGCATTGATATTCTTGAAATTGAACCTATTTTAGCTGGCCTTGTATTTCAATATGATCAAGTGGTGCTGGTTGGTGATTTTAACTTTAATACTAACCACAATCTTGCTGGCTTTAGAGAATTTAATGATATGGTAACTTCACTTAATCTTTCAATCTTGGACTCTGGCCCAACTCATTTTACAAGCCACTCCAGCAGCACAATTGATCTCTGCCTAGTTAATAATCCGCACAATATCTTAGGTTATGAAACATTTGATGTCCCCGGTATTTCAAATCACAAAATGATCATTGCAATTATCAAGTCACCTTCAATTAAATATAAAAATAAAGTCTTTGAAAAACGAAATTTCAAAAAATTAGATTTAGAAAAACTTAATAACTCGGCAATGCAACTTGATTGGTCATCTATTTATAGTTGTACCAACGCTAATATCATGTTGAAGTTTTTCAATGATAATTTGATTGAATTAATGGACGTTGTAGCCCCGGTCAAAAAAATTGTTTCTAAGCGCCCTCCAATTCCATGGTTTAACAACAATGTCAAGCGGTCTATTAGAAAACGTGATTCTCTTTATAAGGCTTGGAAAAAAACGTTGTCTGATGATGACTTTGAGCGTTTTCGCGCACAGCGAAATAAGACTAAGGTCTTGATAAGAAATGCCAAACGTGAGTTTGCAGCTACCCAACTGGACTCAGCAACTGTTGGGACCACTGCGCTCTGGCGTAATGTAAAAAAATTTGGTCTCAGTAAAAGTTCGGATGAGCAATTAACTTCATTTACTCCAGACGAGTTCAACTTAAATTTTGTAGGATCTTCTGTTGGTAATAATAATACTTTTACTGGTTCATCAGACCCTCCCGGGTCCAATGATTTTTTTTCATTTTCTTTCAAAAATGTTTCTGAGGAGGATATTGTTTTTGCGGTTCACTCAATTAAGTCTGGTGCTGTGGGGTGTGATACCATTCCAATTTCATTTATAGTAACTATACTTCCTCTAATTCTACCACACCTTGCACATTTGATAAATTTTTGTTTGACTTCATCTACCTTCCCTTCTGCTTGGAAACATGCTATTGTACTGCCCTTGCAGAAAATTAGCTCACCGAAATCCCTGTCTGACTTTAGACCTATTAGTGTTCTCCCTGCCTTGTCCAAAATATTAGAAAAAATTATTAACTGTCAAATTTTAAATCATATCGAAAATAACAAATTTTTAGACCCTTATCAGTCTGGCTTCCGTAAAGGGCATAGCTGTACGACTGCTTTACTAAAAATTACGGAGGATATTCGAAGAGAAATCGACGTCGGAAAATGTACAATTTTAGTACTTCTTGATTTTAAAAATGCATTCGGTTCAGTCAATCACTCGATTCTTTTAAGTAAACTTGCTTCCCAATTTAATTTTTCATCCTCAGCTTGCAAACTAATATCTTCATTTCTAAGTGATCGGACTCAAGCAGTTCGTTGTGGCTCAGATTTTTCATCTCCGCTTTCTCTTAAGACAGGGGTGGCCCAGGGATCTATCCTGGGACCTCTATTATTTTCTTTATTTATTAATGATATCTCCTCTTCTCTTTCTAGCTGTAATCATCACCTATTTGCTGATGATTTTCAGTTCTATGCTCACTGCTTGCCCAACCAAGTTGTGCAATATATTTCATTAATTAACCTAGAGCTTCTGTCACTTTCTTCATGGGCCATGAATAATTTAATCTCTGTTAATCCTCTAAAATCGCAGGCTATTATCTTATTCAAAGAATGTCTTCCTACTAACTTACTACCTCCTATTCTCTACAATAACAATACTATTCCATTCACTTGCTCAGCTAAGAATCTAGGATTGACTGTTTCGTGCAATTTATCTTGGAAAGTACAAATAAATAATATGTGCCGTAGTGTTTATGGGGCCCTTCACTCACTGAAGCGACTCTCATATCTCACGCCATATAATCTTCGCCTCAATTTAAGCAAGAGTTTGTTAGCACCCCTTTTCCAGTACTGCGACATAATCTTTTCGAATTCCCTCGACAGTAAATCGGGCAAAAGACTTGAAATAGCTTTGAATTCATGCACCCGCTATGTCTTAAATCTAAAACCACGTAGCCATCTTTCGGACCAGGATAAAAAACTCATCTTAAACACAGATCTTTCTAAATTTTACGCTTGGCGGTGTTGTGTGATTATTTATAAGCTATTAAATTCTGAAAAATTCATTTGCCCGTCTTACTTAGAAAATCTATTTGTCGTCGGTCGCTCCACCAGGAAGACAACGCTAGTGCAGGTGCACTGTAAAACTAATCACTTCTTTCATTCCTTCAAATTGGCGGGTGCAAGGCTTTGGAATGAACTTCCATCCAAATTTCATGCAAACCCGACTCTTGGTGCTCTCAGGTCTTCGTTCTTTATGGATCCCACCCAATAACTGATACTCCTTACTCTTATTTCCTTTATGTCTTCTAATCTTTCTCTACTTTTTTTTTTTCTCTCTTCTTCCCCATAAAATTTGTGTATTGGTGAACTCTTTTGCCAAATTTATAAAATATTGTTGCTAAATTATCCTAAACATGCCGAGATTATAATATCACGAGAAAGTAACAAATTTTCTTTTAAATTAATTGAAGATCGTTTTGTTCATCCCTCTATAAATAACTATGATTTAAGCAACTGCTATGGAACTTGGTACCCGTTTAGATCTCAACTTTTTTGTCGGCAGAAGCCGTTTGTACTGAACTTGGCCCCTTTTTCACATTTATGTTTTTGGTCAGATATCATTAATTTTTGAAAAGTTTTATCCTTTAATTTATCTAGATAATTACATTTTAACATCTATATTAAATATTTCTCATAAAATATTTGTTAAAAACCCGGTCCGTTTTTCATAAATTTCACCCCTTCCTTTCGGAAGTTTTTTACATTTTTTTTTCAATTATCTTTTATTTTTAATTGTTTTTTTTAATTTTAAAATCCACTATAATAGGTTAAAGCAAATATTAATATATTATATTAAAATTAGAATTTTTGTTTGTTTTTAATTAACAGGTGTCTGGGGTCGGGTAGGCTAGGCGGTAGCATGTCAGCCAGCTAACCAAGAGGACCCGAGTTCGAATCCGGCTCGAGGCATCCGGCTAAAATCTGACCCCCGAGGTAGAGACAAATTTAAATAAAATAAATTAGTATCGTAAATGGCTTATGGCTAGAAAGGCCGAAAAGTCAAAAAAAAAAAAAAAAAAATTAACAGGTGTCTAAATCATAGCATTACAGGTGTGTTTACAAATAAAGTGGTTGAAGTGGCTTTTTTTATATAACTTGGAAACAAATCTTATTTAATTTTATGTTTTTATTTCAGATCCTATATAGGATTATTTTTTTTATTATTATTTTTCCTATTTATTTTTTATAATATTTGTCAATATGAACAGCGCCGTAACTAGCTTTTTTAGGGCCCTGTGCAAAAAATTTTTTAGGGCCCCTATATTTTTTGGGAAAAAGCAATTATAGTTCAAATAGATATCATATAAAAAATTTATTGTACACAAAAATATATTACATTATTTATATTATAAGAATATTTAATTTTCATTTAATTGTACTCTTCTAGCTTTCATTTGAGCAAAGTCATTAATTATATCTTCATAATTAATATCCTTTGCGATTTTATATCTATATAGATATTATGGCAAGATTGGATAATCTATCTTGTCCAATATTAGACCTTAAATAGTTTTTAATTAATTTTAACTTGCAAAACTTCTCTCACACGAAGCAATTGATACTGGGAGTGTGAGGAATAATCATATAGCCAGTGCTGGATTTCTGCCTAGGACCACAAGGCCCGGGCCTAGGGTCCCAGCCGGTCTGGGGGCACCGGTTGCGGAATCTTTTTACTTTATCCAATGCGAAGCATGGGGAAAGTATTGTAATCGGTCTGGCGGCAAGCGCGACTTCAAAGGGTCCTCAGGTAAAGACTACGGAACCCATGGACTCAATTAAGGTCACAAATAGAAGTATTCAATTAGGTTGAATTTAACACGTGACGGTTTTGCCAAAAATTATCTGGGATCTCGTCGAGAGGCCAAAAAGTCCCATTTTTTCATTTAGTGCGTGCGGATGTATGGATGGATGTTATCGATTTTTTGGCCCACGATTTTTTCCACACCGGTACACCGATTGAAATGAAATTGAAAACCTACCATTAGTTTAACAAAATGAAGCGCTGATTAGTTTTTGGTACATATCGGCCCACAAACATTAGTACTTTTTTAGTTTTTTCTAAATATCTTGAAAATAACTTAACCAATTTTGATGAAATTTAATATCCTAATTAAGTACTTTGGGGACCACAAAAAAGGTTAAATAAAGTTTTTAGTAAAATTATATTTTAAAGTACTTTACTGTAGACTAAGATAGTACTTTTTTTAATTATTTAAATTCTTTAAAATTTATTCATTTGAACGTTTTAATGTAGCTCATTTAACCTTGTTTAAGTAAGAATGGATAGGCTTCTCTCTGTGAAATGCTAAAAATTTGGGAGGAATTTTTATAAGTAACCATAGCAACTGCGTTGTTTTCTTATACGTTACCTTTGCTGAAGACATTTTTTTGCTTGAGTTGTTTGCCATAAAAGAATTTAGTCTTTTTGATTTTAAGTCGATTCTTCCACGTTTTCAGTAGAGGTTGCCATTAATAGTCAAAAGATCAAAAATGGAATGCAATAAGGTTATTCCTCTAGTATAAGATAAGAATCGATCGTTATTTTTGATTTTAAGTCGATTCCTCCATGTCTTCAGCAATGGTTACCAATAATAATCGAAGGGTCAAAAATTTAATGTAGTTGTTATTCCTCAAGTAATAGATGAGAATCAATCGCTATTTTTGATTTTAAGTCGACTGTTAAATGAGAATCGATCATTGTTTTTGAATTAAAGTCAACATGAACTGCAAATTGCAAGTGATATCTGATTAATAATAAAGGAATAAACATATTAATATTTCAAATGAATTTGGATAAAGTTTAGCAACGATCCGTTGCAGTTTTTTTCTCAACCTAAAAAGATCACAAGGGATCTACAATAGGCATTACAAATATCATACAAGTATGCAATCACAATCTCTGGCTAAACAAATATCGCTTAACATTCTCATTAAAATTACTAAAGGTTGTTACGTTGGATTGCTGCTCCATTTACATAAGCACATTTATCCAAACGTAGGTATTGCGTTCCGAATGCTGTTGTGTACACCAGCGTCAAACGGCTCAGCAGAACGGTCGTTTTCAGCGCTAATGAGAGTAAAGAATTACTTAAGATGTCTAACATCCCTCTATCTATCTATCCCTCAAGTTTCTTTTTTTCCACCTTTTGATTTTGGTTACTTGTAAATAGTGAGAGCGGGTGGGAGCTAACGATAGGGGTCTCGTGGGGCCGCCGCCCCCCACTTCCGCCCACCCTTGGCTACGTCATTGTATGTTAGTAAACAAGAAAACAGCAAACAGCAAGCTTTCCGCATAGATGGCTTGGCCTCGCTTAGCTCATAGATAAAAGATACATGGCTTAGCTAGTCGTTTTTATAGGAGCGCGCGGTTTGGCCTGCAGGTGGGAGTGAGAGCGCCCCGGCCACCAGCCACCAAGCTTTTATAGCTGATTTCTTTATAAAAAATAGAAATTAAGACTTAAGCCATCTAGATCGGGAGTTTTTTATGAGATTATCTCATTAATAATTCCTAATCTAGATGGCTTCAGTCTTAATTTCTATTTTTATCTTTAATTATTTAGTGAGGAAAAAAATAATTTTAAATTTCCTGCCTCCATTTCAATGTGCGTGCGCGAGTGCTATGTGTCATACTAGCGCCATTGAAGGAGAATTTTGTAAACTTTGAATTGCTCAGTCAGATCGTGTGAGTTCACTATCTATAGTATCTTTTATCTATGACACCAACCTCCCGACCAATCAGAGAGCTCAAACCGATGTTCACCGAATCCAATCGTAAACCGTTGACATAATCAAATTTGAATCGAGATTTTCGTTTTTTCAATGCTTCACGGTATATTATATGATTTATTCATTAATTATTTGTTAACATATATCGTAATATATTAAAAATCATGGATAATCCTAAATGGCAAGAGGTTATATTAAATTGGGTAAGTTTTTTAAAAAAACGAACAAAGATTCATTCATTAAAAAAATGTATTTATCTTCTATAATTTAAAATTTTTTATTTATTTATTTTGTTTTTTTTTAAATTAGAGACTGAACTCTCTTCCCCGACCGTCTTTCCAGCAACTTATGACCTTCAATCTTTCAAGACCAGCATCCACAGATACCTTCGACTTCTACCCAATCACTAAATCTCCCCTTATCTTCACGTTACAAGGGTCCACCACGGACTACAGAGGTTGTACCTTCTTGGTGCAACTTCTTCTTGTATCAGTATCTTATAAAAAAAAAAATGAAATTATTTATTTATAAATATGAAATAAAAAATATCTAATGGTATTTTTTTTTGTAAATTAGATGTACGTTTTGTCTCATATGTGGAGAATCTGCGGCCTCAGTAAGTTTCTTGTGGCCTTTGAAAAAGTATCTTGTATTTTTCTAAAAGCTGCATTTATAGGTATATCAAAACTAATGAGGCCTCCTTTATTACTGTCTAATTTAAATATGGCATCCAATGGTAAAAAGTTCCTCCCTTATAGTTTGTCTTAATTACAATTACATATTTATTTATCATCTCATCATTGGGATTCAGTTCCATAATTTATTAATGTAATTTTTGTTTTTCAGAGGATGAGGAACAAAATAAGTGTTTGTTTACGACTTATCAATTGCAACGTTTCGCCACTTTTATTGCAGCTTCTTCAGGCTCTTGATAAATAAAGCTCCAAACACTTTGTCATTTTTTTAAGCTCTGCCATTAATATACATACAGACACTCGAATACATCTCTATTTTATCATCAACAACTCAAAAACACCAATATCAAAAAATATACAATCATAACTTTTACAATTTC